>OX456524.1:40642055-40804555 GCA_949748255.1 Eustalomyia histrio
TTTTTATTTGATAGATTATTCTTTAGTAATTCAAAACAATTTTGAATGCATGTGTACCAGAGAACTGCATTTGCTAATTGCAAAACGTTCATACGCAATCAACACAAGAATAAATTGTGTTTGCGTTCAAACGCTGAATATACTCCAACACACATATTTGTTGATGATTTTAAATCAATCAAACGATGTGCAAATTGTTTTGTCACTGGTTTATAATCATCGGTCGTTGTTAAACCATTGTTTTATTCTGTTCATTCGAGCCAACAATAATTATTTTGATGTAGAATAAATCAGAAAAAACAACAAACAACATGTATGAGTGTAATCATAATTAAAACAAAATAGTTGCTTATCTATAAAAAGGGGGTGGTTTTGTAAAAAAACATATTTCATAAACGTTATATGTATATTAGGGTGGGTCTAAAATACGTTTTTTTTAGAATTTTTATTAGGAATTAGAGTATTCAAAAAACCGGCCCTTTGAAATTTACAAAATATTCGAAACCGATCGGTTTTTAAAAATAAAAAAACCGGTTGACCGGTTTTCGGTTTTTGAATACTCTATTAGGAATACCAAAAATATTGTTTTTTGTGAATATTTTTTTTTTTTAATTTAGGTCGACATCCTAAAACGCCTTAAAATGTTACATAGAATAAAAAAGGTATCGGAAGTGAATATACCAACTCATGTCCAAAAATAGGACATACACCTAAAATAGCACTAAAAAGTTTTTTTAGTTCTAAATATCAGCCCTAAAACAATAAAATTTTGACCTTAAAATAAACTAAAATATTTTTAAATCTAGAAATTACCAAATTAAAACAAAATGATAAATTGATTTATGATTTTACAATTTTTAAGCCATTGATTTTTAATATTGTTTTTTTTTTAAAAGTATAATAAAAAAATGTTGATGCTCGATAAAAAAATAAATTAGAGATTTTGTACTAATATTGATAACATTTAGTAATTTTTTTTTGCTGATTTTAGCAAACTGATTTAAATTAAACTTTACAAAAAGTTTACTAAAGTTAAGTAGTAGTTAGGCAGCTAATTTTTTCTACAAATTCCATTGTGCTACATGTCAGCAAGCAAAAAATACCGCTGGGCTCAAATTAGCGAAATTTCCCGTAATAACAGAAACAGTTGCCTTTAACGACTTTTTTTGGTGAGTGTTGATATGTTACACGTCATTACCGCGGAACCCAAATTACATCAATCAAACTACAAAAACAACTTGAGAATAAGCTTATATAAATAGTGTGTTTTAAGCTTTTCTTAATTTCGTTTATTATAATGTGTATAAAATTTGAATTCACAAGCAGTATTTAACAATGCTTGAGAAAAGATTATTATACATAACGTTTTCTCAAGTATGCTATAAACAACATACACATATTGAACAACGCAATATGACGATTGAAATAGTAATACTTTTCAATAAATTCTAGTCTTGTTGTCGTTGTTCTACGCTTATAATGCATACAAGTGCCGTTACTTTTTTTTTAAATTTGTCAAACGTGTTTTGCGTGTTCATTTGGTTGTAAATTTTATAAAGTGAACGTGCAATTGCATATTAAATTTAATAATTTTTATAATAATTTTTATTTATGGTTAAAATTAATTATTATTATTTATTATTATTATTTATTTTATTAAACTTATAATTACAAATATAATTACAAATTATATCTTAATACCCTAACCGAGCACTAGCAACGAAGGCGAAAACAGACCAGAGCCTCTGGTGGGAATCGAACCCACGACCCCCGCACTGATAAGCTAGCACGCTACCAACAAGCCTACAGGTGCGCCATTATTATTTATATTTAAAACGAATTATTATTATTTATATTTAAAATTAAAATGAAATTAAATTAAAGAAAATAATTTTGATTTCTCTTTTTCAACACTTAAAAATATATTATATGTGAAGCTTTTTCTACAATTATATAAAAAAGCTTATAAATATTGAGTCAAATAAGCTTTTCTATACGCAAGATAATACAATATTATTTTTGTAAGCTTATTCTACAATTGCAAGAATAAGGTTATAGTAATCATACACACATAATATTTTCACGAGGGTTCCGTTTTGATTTTTCTACAATTGTTACGATAGTCTTTTTCAATATATTATCAAGTTTCTTTTCAAGCTTAAGGCTTGTGTTTGTAAGCTTATAATAATATTTTTCTCAAGTCTTTTGGAATGTTGGGTTTACACACCAATTTAATAACAGGAACGATTTCTGGTAAAATTGGTTAACGTACGCGGAACTTATGTGTAAAAATCGAAATATATGTTATCTTACTTGGGCATACATGGTCATATACGTCTCTATATGGTTCAATATATGATCATACATGATCTCATATATGACCATATATCTTCAGATCTGAAATTTGAGGATATATGGCCGTATATGCTCATATATTATTCAGGTATGACCACAAGGGATCTTGACATCTTACACCAGCAAATAAGATTTTCTTGTAGTAGCAATATCGCGACAAATAAAACCGCATGAAAAAACAATAGTGACGAAATGAATTAATATGTAGTTTTACAACTATCCTTTGAACGACCTAATCACTGAGCGCTCAGGTAGTGCTGTCATATTTTGCATATGTTATGCTTCCTACGATATCCTACAAAAATCTATTTTATATAAATATTTTGCTGTGTTAAGCAATTTAATGTACTTGTATTTATATTGAGGCAATTTAGTATGTAAGTACAGTCAAAGACCGGTATAACGGATGATGTATTGTCAGGCACATTCGTTATACCAAAATATTTGTTATATCGCACATTTTTGTATGAATTTAACTTTATCTTCAGCATTTCAAAAATTTAATAAAGGACTGCAATAATGATAAACACTTAAAGTAGAAGGTTCAGAAACGAAAAATATCAAATTATTTGTTTAAATTTTTTGCTATATTTTATTATACTCGTCTTATCGAGTATAAATTTCAGAAATATTCATTATATAAGATACGATGGCGGATCAATAAGTCCGTGACTTTTCGAACTTCCTTCGTAGTTATATGAAATGCAAAACTGCTCCCATCAAGTACCACCTGTTAATAGACTACTGTCAAATTTTGAGCAAGTTCCGTCATTTACTTTGAGTTTAACAGCTGTTCAAAAGATACAACCTCGGGGATTTTTTTAAAAATGGAAAAAAGTGAATTCCGACTGCTCACTAAACATTATTTTTTGCGAAAAAAAAACCGTCAATAAAACCAAGGAAAAGCTTAATAAATACTATAGGGACTCTGCTCCATCGATTTTAATGGTAAAAAAGTGGTTTACTGACTTTCGTTGTGGTCTTACAAGCGCGGAAGATGCCAAACGTTCTAGACGCTCAGTTGAGGTCTCTACACCCAAAACAATTGAAAAAATTCACGATATGGTGTTGGCCGATTGGAGATTGAATGTGCGATAGATTGTGGAAGACATAGGCATATCACATGGCTCAGTAGTTTCAATTTATAACGATTACTTGGGTATAAGAAAGCTTTCCGCCGCGTTTGCTCACAATCGACCACCAACGGAATTGTGTGACAGCTTAGTTTCCATGGCAAAAATCCATGAAGAAGACAACGAATTGCCCCTCATTCGCCTTATTCTCCGGATTTAGCCCCAAATGACTATTTCCTATTTCTAAACCTAAAGAAATGGCTCGGTGGAAAGAGATTTACTTCCAACGATGAAATTATTGATCAAACAAATGCCTATTTCAAGGGCCTCGAAAAAACCTGCTGTTAAACGTAAAGTAAATGACGAAAATTTGATGGAAGCAGTGTTGCATTTCATATAAATACGAGGGAAGTTCGAAAAGTCACGGACTTATTGATCTGCTCTCGTAGTTAATGCAAACAATTAGGTCGTACGTTATATTGGATTCTCGTTATACTGTGTATTCGTTATACCGTTATACTGTATAAGTTTTAATTATAAGAAAGAAAATTTTCAAACATTTTTAAAATAATTTCTTAAATTAGCAACAAAAATTTGTAAATATTTTATATAACTTTACCAAATAAAATTTTTTACTATAAATTAGTACACACTTTTCTACTTACTTTCTTCCGAGTGTAATTTGAATTTATCTTCAAAAAAGCTGCTGACATTAATTACCATAAAATACATTCTTCTGCAATAAATTTTACCCAAAAAATATCAAGATTTCAATCAACACAATTTGATCTGTAATATTTGAAAATGATAAAGATCCAAAAGACAAAAATTTCAAAGAAAAATTGTCATCATCAACGTCACATGTTAGTATTAATTTAGATCTATATACAAATACATTTTCTATTATCGAACTATAATTAATGCATAAAACATTTATTACTTACATAAATAAAAGCGATTAGGTACTATGACATCAAATTTTGAAAAAAAAACAAAATATTTTTTTCTCAAGAAACCCAAATTGTAAAAAGAAAAAAAAAAATATGTGACGAATAAAATTGTCACAAGGATTATAAAAAAAACAAAAATATTTCAAGCAGAGATTATAAATTCTTTGGATTTTTTTAATACAATACGATTAAATATTTCCCACACACACGCAAGTTGAGCAGTAAAAGGTCAATGGATTTCTAGGAAATATATCGTATAACGTCATCAACATATTCACACTCCTCTAAGGGGCGTCAAAATAGTTTTGTTAACTTATCTATCAGTAGGGTTTCAATGCGGGTTTCTTTTCTACTTTCTGTTATTTATTTTGTTATTCTGTATTTGTTGGGAATATAACGTTAAAAAAAAAACAAATCTACAAATAATTCCATGGAGATTGAATAAAGTTAAAATGAACCCAAAATATAGAATAAAGAAAATGAAATCTCTTTGAGGTTATACCGCATGCCATTCATTATCTATTATTGACCTATTGATGCTTCCTAATTCCTGGAATTTTCTGTGTGTGTATCAGTTTACAAGTAAACATTAAAAATGAAAAACAAAACGGGAACAAAACAATAATCAGTCGCCCAATACAACAACTAATCAAATAATGAACCATCGCACCAACCAGTCAGTCAATCTAGCCGAAGCCAACCATTGAGTCAGAGCCACTCTGGATATGAAAAGTAAAACTCTCACAAAACAAAAGTTTTAGATAAAAAAAACTGTAGATACGAGTAGAGTCGATAGATAGATAGATTGTTTGGTTAGTTAGTTTGTTCGATGGTTGGATGTATGTATGAATGGACGGGGTAATAAAGAAAACAGTGATAATATTTTCTTTGAATAAAACACCCAATGACAAGAAAACAAAACAATCATTAAGAAAAAAATAAAACTGATAAATACCAGACAATGTACCTATTACATTGTAAAGGCACAAACATTCATATTTAGATTCAATGTAAATGTACCGCTTAAGTAGTTTTTTTTTTGTTTTTCCTTGTCTTTATGAAAAAGCCGTTAGATTGTCTCATACAAAAAATTAACTAGCAGTGTTGTTAAGAGAGAAATTAAAAACTCATCATGATGATTGTTTCCAAATTACAAATGCAATTTGAAATTCAATCAAAATGTTGGGGTTTCCCTTCTCAAAAATTATGAGAATCTGGGAGATTTCTGATTTATTTAAGAAAAGGACCTCAGAAACAACGGACAAAGTTCCGAAAGCATTTCAACGATAACATCATGCCCTGTGCTGCAGTCCACATGGCAGGTTACATTTTTTTTCCTATATTCAGTTGCGAGCACAAAAAATGCAACGCTGGACCATATGATCTTTGAATGCATCTTTTTTTGGCTGTGTATTCTTTAATTTGAAAGTATACAAATTATCAACAGTTTGTTTTAATTTCTATTACACAGAGTTGAATATTTTAGATTTACTTATAAAAGAGAAATATTTTGGCGAGCAAAAAATAAAAAATGAAACGTAATGAATTAACAGTAAAAGTTAATTATTGCTGTTAAATAAAAAAAAAAAAATTTTTAAAGAATTTGTGCAATACTATTTTTGTATTAGAAACAGTTGTCAACTGATAGCAAAATAGCTATTATTTAAGATTTAGAGGAAAGGAAATTCATGCGAGAAATTGTACTACTCTTTAGTGTAAAAAAAAAAATAATTGGAATAAATTTAAAAGTTATATAAAATCAGAACTAACACGAATCCACACAAATTAAATGTGTCATTGAATTGTCACACCACTAAGAAGCCAAAAGAGAATTTGAAGAAAAATATTTCCAATATTTAGTGAAAATATTTTAAAATAAAAATCATGTAACGTCTTGTATAAATACACAATGCGTGTTTGCGTATTTGCAGGTTTAAACCAACAAATTGAATGCCGCATTTTGAAAATGTATTATTAGCTTGTTTCTTTTTTAATACATGGATTATTTCTTTTAAATAATATTCCCTTTTTTATAAATTCTAATATTTTAGGGTGAACAATCAAAATAATCATATTTGAGTATGTATTGAAATAAACGAAAAAGCTTTTTTCTATGTGTACACAATGAAATGATGGAAATACGTCACAAAAGTTTATATGCTGATTTTCAAAGATCTGCTAACATATGCATTTAGAACTTTTCTTTTACACGTTTTCGAAGGTTTTGGGACATAACCCCAGAATTGGATATGGCGATAATTTTTGTAGAAAAATACAAAAGTTTTTATATTTGTTTGAATTTTGCAATGTGGCAAAAGTCAATAATGGAATGTATCAAACAGAGGATTAATAAAGGACAAGGAACATGTACCTGGAAATTTGAATATGACTGAAAGTTAATGAAGATGATTGGCCAGGAATTGATTGGGTGTACTGTTTCACACAACAATCCTAAATGTGCTTTAGATTCTCACCATGAATAAAATAGAGATGCACCGTCCATATGGTGAGGAATCTCGAAACTGCTCATCTTATCCCAATTTTTACGTTTGGACAGAAATCGGTGGAGATTAATACATCGATTTTACAACCTATATAAATTAGTGGCTTACTCTGTAACGTTGCATCTTATGTGCGGATGTTCACTGAACTCATTAAAATATTTCATATTTTTGTATTTCTTTTTAATTTTGTCTAGGGTTCGTTCTATAATATTTCCGCACTTCAATCAGTTAATGTATTTATCTATTGGATGTGTAACTTAAAAATGCGGTATTTTTTTTATTTTTTTTTTTTTTGCAAATTTTGGGCGTTTATTGTGAATTATTGGTACAATAAAAATTTTTTCAAAGTATTGGCCATCGTTAGTTATGACCTTTTCCATCTTTCTGGCAACATACGGCTCCAAAATAAGTGCTCATTTATTGAGACCAAGAACGAATCACGCAAATTTCCGATACCCAGTCCTAAAGTAAAGCCGATACAAAACTTCCCAATATTTTATAAATAGTTTTTAACCGGTCTTGCAACATGTAGCTGAGCGTTGTCATTGTGTCGTGTCTGGTCGCATATTCCGAGCGTTTTTCTGCCAATGATCGCTTTAAACGAATCAATTGTATTTGGTTCAGGAACTCTGTGATAGTCTGTTCCAAAATCAGCAGGTCATAATAGATGGGACCCTTCTGGTCCCACCCAATACGATGAATTACCTTGGCGCCATGAATATTCATCTTTGGCCGGTTGGCCGGCCTTCACATACGATTTCTTGCGCTTCGAGTTGTCGTAATGAATCAATTTTTCATCGCCTGTTGTTGGCTGACCTGATCGGTCTTTGTCTGCCGTGTCAAAATCACCACTTTTGAACCGCATAAACCATCTCTTGCACAATGAAATCAATGGAAAATATTTAGAATAAGCTTCGGTGATTAATCGATGTGCTTAAGCTGCACTTTTAGCTCACATTGAAGGAGTAAAGTTATACTTCCCGTAAATGATGCGGGTAATTTTGCAAGGAGCCAACTGACAGAGCAGTTATGCTCTTTCAATTAAGAGCCGGGTAATTCAAAAACTCACTAACATATTAACCCGCCCTCGTACATATGAAAAAATCTTCTTCGCATGCAGTGGGATGTTGCGATATAATCTGGCAAATAAGTTAAGAAAGCAAACCAAAACAACGAAGAGTTTACAAAGGGCACCCTGTCTATTAAGTTCTGGTGATGGTCCTGGTAAAAATCTATAAAAATCTATGGGATATCGTAATAAATGGGCAACGGTAGCGGTATTTTATGGGTAAAGGTTTTTGAATTATTTCGGTAAGGGTTTTTAGCTATTACGACATTTTGGTTATTCCGGTAGTGGTATTTTAAGGGTAACGGTTTTTAGTTATTTAATTACTAGTGTTACTTTGAACTAGCATATCTTAGCCATTTTTTATAGCATATGAGAACGATCGATGGATCAATTAGTTCGTACTTACATACCAGTTTTATTGGGAATTATAACCGAAATTGTTCGCCCATATTCTTTTCAATACATACAATAATATTTGATATACCTTCCCCGCTACTGTGTGAACATAGTGTAAGTAGATACATTTACTTAAGTATATGAGTATTCATCCACTTAAATAAATATATTATTTAATTGGTATGCAAATATTTATTGGCATTCCAAAACAATGACAGTTAACTATACTATATACTAGCGGATCAAATATATGCACATAGAACAACTACTACGTAATTAATAATATATCGATATATATGTACATACATATATAAATATTTGTAAGATTGTTTGTATTTATATAAATTTACTGTGACAGTAACTGATTGCAATTAATTGCAAGATTTCAATTGAGTTGTTATGAATCATTTAAAAATATCAATCATTGCATTATTATTTATTTAATTTCATTCACTCAAAAAAAATTAGCAAAAAATAATTAAAAGGGTTCGTAGGTATATTAAGTATAATATTTTTAGCATTTTTTTTTTTGTTGAATAAACTAATTTTTTACTCATTGATTTTGCTAACAAAATTGTGCTGTTATTGATTTTAACAAAGATTGTTTATATACAATGGACTAGGAGTTAGCAGAACTTTTGCTGAATTTACTATTTTTTTTAGCTAAAAATCAGCACGCTGATTTTCACTAAAACGATTTTACTGACATTTTTCTGCAAGCACGCTTTTGACTAAAATTTTGCCGGCTTTACTAACTTTTATTTTTGAGTGTATCCAAATAGTTGTATTTATCTTAATAAATATTAAAAAAATAATCTATACGTCGATTAATTGATAAGTGACTAATATTAAATTTTTCAGAACTTCAAAAGGAAAATGTTTTTCCGTTTTCTGTTAATCGAACAAGGAAAATAGTATTTAGCGAACTCTTAGATTTTTTTTTTTTAATTAAAGTTTTTGATTAAAGTTAAAAATGTGACATATGGAACAATATATGAACACTTTTCCCTATCCGTCCATATCT
This sequence comes from Eustalomyia histrio, assembly GCA_949748255.1. Classification (NCBI taxonomy): domain Eukaryota; kingdom Metazoa; phylum Arthropoda; class Insecta; order Diptera; family Anthomyiidae; genus Eustalomyia; species Eustalomyia histrio. The sequence continues at coordinate 40,651,427 of OX456524.1, forward strand.
AACATTTCCAAATATTATCACAGATTCATTGTGACAACCAAATGGTTTGTTTGGAGCTACCGACATATTAGTTTGTGGCTACCGAAATTCGTTTAATACAATAGAATTTCGCTTGAAACCATAAATTTCAATTCGATTAGGAATACATTTAGTTGCGACAACCAAATAGTTCGGTTGCTGCAACTAATCGATTAAGTTGGCCATAAATTCGGTTGTCACAAAAAATCTGTTTTCTATGTTTACGAATTGCCAAATTTTTAGGAAACTTTTTTTTTTCAAATGACAGTTTACAGGTTGGTTGAAAAGTTCCTGCGCTCGAAATGAAAGAATACTGTTTCTGTTACGAAATATATTTTTTTATTCAATATAATCTCCAAGAAGCTCAATACACTTGTTCCAATGATCTTCCAATAATTTTATCCCATCCTTATAATGGTTTTCCGAAAGCTCTGCAAAATAACCGTCTACGGCTGCTATGGCCTCTTCATTCGACGAAAAATATTTTCCACGAAGGAATTGTTTGAGATTTCTGAAGAGATAGTAGTCACTGGGAGCCAAATCTGGTGAATACGGTGGATGTTCAAGCAATTCGTACTTTAATTCTTTGAATTTAGCCATCGTCAAAACACTTTTGTGAGCAGGTGCATTGTCTTTATGAAAAATGATTTTTTTCTTCTTGAAACCAGGTCTTTTCTCACGAATTTTTTCATCCAGCTGATCCAAAAGGCTGCAATAATATTCTGAAGATAATCGATCAACAAAATTCCTTTTGCATCCCAAAAAACTGATGCCATAACCTTCTTTGCTAATCGTTGTGACTTCACCTGCTTTGGAGCTGAACAACCAGCTTCAGTCCACTGTTTCAATTTAGGATCATGGTGGAAGATCCAAGTCTCATCCATAGTTATAAAACGACACAAGAAGTCGGTTTTATTCGGCTTAAAACGCTCCAAATTACGCTGAGAAATTTGTTTTCGATCCAGTTTTTGTTGAATTGTTAATGTGTGCGGCACTAACTTTCCAAACAGTTTTTTCATACGTAATTCTTCATGTAAAATCTGGAGTACTCGTTCGTCTGAGATGCCTATGGCATTAGCAATTTCACGCTTAGTCAAACTTGGATCTTCACTAACCATATTATGTACCTGCTCAATAATTTCTGCTGTGGTTGCAGTTTTTGGTCGTCCTTCGCGTGGATCATCTTTAAGGCTGGTACGAACACGTTTAAATTCACCAGCCCAAAATTCAACGGTGCGTTTTGAAGGTGAAGACTCCTTATACACTTCTAACAATTGTTCATAAATTTCCTTTGCTTTTAAACCCTTTAAAACAAAGAATCTAATGACTGCACGATATTAAATATTAAAAAAGATCAATGACACGTCAACTTCAAATGGCTTGTAAACAAAGAAAGAATTGACAGAATGACTTGCAACTTTGCATGTGTTCTCAGGACAGTTATACCAACTTGAAAAAAAAAGGTTTGGAACTAGCAGTGCCATCTCTTGGTGAGCGGAGGAACTTTTCAACCAACCTGTATAAACCTAGTACTGGAAAATAATAGATACCCAGCAAAACCACATATTACCAAATAATGTGTAAATTAATGTGCAGTCATATGGGCTCATGGATTACTTTACACCTTACTTCACTGATGAATTTTACAGGCGATGAGCCTCAAAGTAATGTATAAACCCATTACTTTAAAGGTGATAATGTAAGGGGTTACTTATATGGTTACGAGAATGGAAAAAGTAATGTGTCTAATAATAGATTTTAAAAAAAGAGGAAGTTTTTTAACAAAAAATTATTACAAATATTTAAAACTTTATTAAAAATAATGTGGTCAAGATGGGAATCGAACCAGGGAAATCTGGTTGCCAGCCAAGAACTCTACCCACTGAGCTATCGACGTATATAGTATTTAATTGCTTTAAACTTAAATGAATTGTTGCGGTTCGTTTTTTCGCTAGTGTTGTCAAAACAAACATACATTACCCTTTTGCTTACAAAAAAACACAAAGTAATATATCTAAAAATAGATTTTCAAAAATATTTCAATTATTACTTTACATTTATAAATCATATATTACGTAATCAATAATGAGTAACTGATTACTTTATGCTTGTAAATTATGAAAAAGGTAACGAGCTATCATTACAAGGTAACGCATGAGAATATCGCACCCATTACCAAAGTTTTTCTGGGTATAGGTGGACAAGGATGTTTAGGGTGTGAATCGACCTTAAGGGAATTAAAAATGGAGACATTTTTAATGTTTGTTATACAAAGTTAGTATCAAATAAAATATAGTATTATGCTGATCTGTCCAATGACACACTAAAATGTTTTCAACAGTTTTAATATTGGATTAAGAGGTATGCCAATATTTCATTAAAATCTTTGTAACCCAGTAAAAAGGTAAAATCCAAAAAAAGGATTACTGGGCATTATCGTAGATTTTAATTTATGTTCTACAACTGGTTCTTTTTGCATGAAGTTTGACCCATTAGGTATTAGAGCAGATTGCTTTAGAACCGTTTCTAGAATCAGTTACAGAACTGGTTCTGGAACAGTAAAATCCTACATTTTGACTTCCGGGAATCAGTTCTAGAACCTGTTCCATGGAAAACAACATGTTTTAAAATAGATTCAAAGGTAACCTGTTCTAAAAAATTTTGCTGGGAAGTTCTATTCAATTTACACATATGTCTACGGTTTAAATGAACTTCACTTCAGTTGTAAGTTGTTGTAATAATTATTATAATTAAACTAAATATGCATATACGTAGTATGTAATGCATAATTGTTACAAAAACTAATAATTATTATTATACAAATTAATTTTTTAATAAATATTAAATTGCTTTTATGTGCTAAATTCTTTAAATAGTTAAAACATTAGTAACTATTTACATAAAATATATCTAATTTAGAATGGACTACAGTAAAACTTTGTTTAAGTGAATTCTAAGATATCAGATATAGTCAAATTTGTTTGCCGATACCTCAAAAACCTCTAAAAAACAAACAAATAATGGTGCAAAATATACGATTTAATAGAAGGCTCGACTTTATCTAAAACTTTGGGTTCTGATGAGATCTCTTGTCATATCTTTTATCAACCTCGCTAAAAATAATTGATTTGCTTTATTTTTGTAAATATGCGAGGTTGAAAGCGCTTTATTTATAAATAATATTTTATTTTTTATATTAATCATATAATTACAAATTAGATCCTAATACCCTAATTGAGCATTAGCAACGAAAGCTATCGGCTCGTTGTAGCGAAAACAGACCAGAACCCACGACCCCAGCACTGATTGATAAGCTAGCACGCTACACTCAAAAAAAAAGACATGAACTAAAATGTTATCAAAAATTTCCTTCCAATTAGTTTATAAATTTTCCTCAATTTAAGTAAAATTTTATTAAAACTTAGAAAAATTTTTTAAAAAAAAATAAAAATTTCTAAGCTTTAGGAAAAACGAAATAGTGTATATATTTAGAAACAGTTCATATTTTTCCTAAGTGATATTTCTTGATTTTAGGAAAAAACAAGTCAATTAAATAAAAATTTTTTAATTCTAAGAAAAAACATCTTAGTTTTAAGAAATTTGCATACTCAAATGTAATAAAATTAAGTTTAGTTAAAAAAAAAAAAAATGAAGGACATAATTTACTCCCATTTAGTTCAAAAAATGTGTCTAACTTAAATCGAGAAAGTACTTGAACTTAATGTGTGTTCATTTTTTGTTCGCGAGTAGTAAAATTAACTAAATTTTAGAAAACCATTTCCAAATTCAGTATTTAAATCTACCACTTTCTAGTTTTGAAGAATAGAGTTTTCTTAAAATAAGTTAAGGCAATTAGAAACAAAAAAAGTAATAAATATTTTCCTTTGTAATAATAAAAATTTACTTGATTTTAGAAACTGATGAACTATTTTTAAGGAAAATTTTCATGCAACTTAGTTCAGATAAATTTTAAAAATTTGAATAAAATATTCTTTTTTTCAAGTGAAAGTTTTCTAATTTTTAAAAAATAACAAAATTTGGTATAGGATTTTTTATTTTGTTGGAAAACTTTTAACGTTTATTTTTAATATTCTTTTAAAAAAACAATCAATTAAAAACAAACCAGTTAGTTTTCCTAATTTCCAAGAAAAAATATTATTAAATAAAAGAAATTAAAGTAACCATTAAAAAAAAACTATCGTGCATGATTGTAATTTTTGGTTCGTCTTAAATATTGAACTTAAAGTAGCTTAAAATATAATTTAAAATTTTGAATTTGCGCTTTTATGTAATAAATTTGTTTGTTGACTACAATACAAAATATCGCAGGCACATTTAATACATTACGGCATAATGGCTTTCCTATAATTGACGTAGCGCTTATTAAACTTTATATTTATTGAACTATATTTTTTTTTTTCACTTAATAATAAAAAATTTAAATTTGTATATGTCAAATAAAGTTTAAGCTAAAAATCCCATAAAATAAACTTATAACTTTTCTATTTTCCAATAATAACAAGAAATTTAACTGTAATATTTTGTATTTTTGCAACAATTTCCTTAAATTAGTTAATTTAAGAAGACAAAGGACCCCCAGTGTTCCTTAGCCTTAGATGCCGTGTGTCACGTAGGGCGTCCCTTTTTGTAGTTCTCTCAAGCAGAACCGTTAATTAACTACGAAAAGGATCTGACTTTGTCACAATTTATTACGTTTCATGATATCCTGCAGTACATTTTTTTAATTTGTTTACCTTTTTGGTAATGAAATTTAATTTATATTTTAAATATATGAATTTAGTAAAATTCAATTTAATTTTAAGACAAAAATGTATAGCAAAAAGCTTGTTAAGAGCAGTGTCCTCACAAAGCTGAAGTCCTCCGCAAGTGGGAAAATACCTACTCAATGAGTGTAAAGCACATTCAAAATATATGGTAAAATATATTACCTTTACCATAGAAGCACTTAAAAGAAGTGCTATTTAGCTTGTTGTTAGAAAATATTTTCTTATTTTTAGGGAGTCAAATCCTTGTTTTTAGTAAAAAAGTAGTATTAGATTGGGGTATCAGAATGAGTTAATTACCCTTCATTTCAATGGGGTATCAGAATGAGTTAATTACCCTTCATTTCAATGGGGTACCAGAATGAGTTAATGGGTTTTTCTATGGGGTGTGAACTTGATTTAATTACCCTTCATTTCTATGGGGAGTGAACTTGATTTAATTGCCTTCTAGTGTGGCCGTCGGTTGTATGCTTATAATATAAAAGGGTTGTAATACAAAATTTTTATGATCAAGTGAAAGTCATTGATCTACATATTTGTTTTTGGTCTTTTTAAAATTATGTGGTTAGTGTGGCCGTCGGTTAATTCTTTTTATCTCTTGTTATACCCTCCACCATATATGGTGAGGGTATATATCAGTTTGTCATTCCGTTTGTAACATGTCGAAATATAGGTTTAAGACCCCATAAAGTATATATATTCGTGAACCTTATGCAATTTTAAGTCGATTTAGCGATGTCTGTCTGTCTGTATGTCTGTCTGTCTGTCTGTCTGTCTGTCTGTCTGTCTGTCTGTCTGTCTGTCTGTCAATTTTTACCCAGATTATTGAACATCCTCCCGAGCAGTTTGGTATTTAAATTACATAAATTGACAAAACATATTCATATTACAGTTCATGCAAAATTAAGTATATACGTATATCATCTTCAGCCCCTATGGTGGAGGGTATTCAAAGATTCGGCACAGCCGAATTTAGCCCTTTTTTACTTGTGTGTTTTTTTTTTCTATTCTTTGTTGTTAGTGTTGCTGTCGGTTGTTTGCTTGTAATGTAAAAGTGGTGATTATACAAAAAATTGTCATGTGTGTGTTTTGTTAGAAAGTGTTAAGTGACAAGGATCTTTTTTGAAATTATGAGTGTTGCCGTCGGTTAATTCTTTTTATCTCTTGTGTGTTTTTTTTTTCTATTCTTTGGTGGTCATTGATCTACATATTTGTTTTTGTATTAAGAGGAAATTTGCATTAAGTGAAAGTCATTGATCTACATATTTGTTTTTTGTATTAATAGGAAATTTCCATTTTTTCTTTCTTGTGTTTATGTTCTATTTTTGTTTTTATTTTTTTGTGTGTTTGGTATATACATTCTACATGTACAAGTAGGTCATAAATTAATTATTTATTAATGTGACATTTTCATTAATCTACAAATTTTTGTGTTTTAATGAAATTCGAATCTGTTTGTTTGTTTTGCTCGGTTTTGTTCGGTTTTGTTTTCTCGTAATAAAGCGGTAATTGGAATCTGTTAGTGTTTTGTTTGTTTGTTTGTTTAGTTGAGTGTATAATAAAAAACAATACCAAAAATTAGTTTTACATGTATTTGGTTTTATTTTACTTTCTTTTGAAATAATTCTTAAATTAAAATCTCGTTAAATATTTCTTATAAATTTAAATACGTATAATATAATAATTTCGGTTATTTTTTTTTTATTTAATTAAAAATTTAGATGTTTATGATAGAGATTTATAAGATCGTTGACTGAATTTTCTCTAAATTTATAGATGATGCAACTACATGTATCAGGTCCTTCAGTACATCTGTCGTCAGACCATATGCAATCCTCAAAATGCTCTCCATGCACTGAATTAAGAATTCTTTTATTCTCATATAATTCGAAATAATCAGCGTTCTTTAAAAAGAAGTGTAAATCTTCTAGATATATAAAATATATTTGACAAATCAAAATCAGTATCTTAGAAACATTCAGTTACCGAAGAACTCCACAAAAGGCCATCGATATATATATATTTGTATATCAAACATTCAGTTACCGAAGAACTCAACAAAAAGCCATCGATATATATATTTTTATATTAAAAAATAGAAAAAACAAATATATCTCTTACTTCAAAAATCCCATCAACACAAGGAAAAATGAATACTCAAGCCTTAAGCAGCAACAATAGTGCCGTAACTCAATTTCTAAACGATGATTGTTTGGCAGACATTTGCAAAAAATTAGATTTGCGTGACCAGATTCTCCTTTCACACACATGTCCGCGTTTCAGTGATGTTTTCCGTATGATATCAAAGGCAGAATACAAAACGTTTTATTTAGATACAATGGGTGGATTGACGCTGATAGAAAAAATTAAATTTATAAAAATGGTTGGACCAAATATTAAGTCATTCGAAGGTACATTACCTTGGGATGACTATGAAATTGTATTAAATTGCATTGGACAGCATTGCAAAAAATATTCAAAGTGTCAACACAGCAGACACAGACTTTTTACATTATATAATTGATAAAATGGAGACGTGTACGAAATTAGAAATTCAACATTTCAGCTTTGATAATAGATTCGCAGAGAAAGTTAAATGCTTGCCAAAGCTAAAGGTCTTAAGTCTGAAAAATTGTTCAATAACAACAGAACATATTTGTAATTTATCTAATATCGAAAAACTGTCTCTTAACGGATGTCATGAATTAAATTTACAACAAATTTGTCAAAATCTGACTAATTTACATACGCTGGATATACGTAATTGTATGCATTTAAAAACGTCTGATTTTAAAGAAATGGTCCATCATTTACATAAACTTGAAGATCTCAAAATAAGTAGTACAACAGAGCAATATGAATGTATTGCCCAATTACGAAAATTGAAACGTTTAGAAATTTTTGGCATTGATGACTCCCACCCATTATGTCATCAACTATTGATAGAGTTGGTTAAACATCAATCGCAACAATTGGAACAGTTAATGTTGATTGGATATGCAAGTTTGAATTTTGCAGCAGCTTCATTGGTAGGAGATTTAAAGAACTTGAAAAAATTAATTTGCCCCAACAATAGTTCTTTGGATGATAAATGTTTAAGAAAGCTTGCACAGCTGACCAATTTAGAAGATATAAATTTACGAAATTGCATTAATATTACCAATCAGGGTTTAATACATTTATTTCAGCAATGTCGTAATTTAAGTCATATTAATTTTTTGCAGTGTAAGTTAATAACAGAACAATTCATCTATGGTGCTTTTAAATTATTAAAAGAGGAGGGGAAAATAACGCAACGTAAGCTTCCTGTTCTATTGTTGGCAAACCGAACAAATGTTAAAACAGTTGCGATAAGTAGTAGAGCTCAATTGAAATCATCATTGGATTTGATGAAAGTCTGCATGGATAATTGGTTTTTTGATGAATACGACGAATATTTTGATGATGGTGAATTCAATAATAATTTCAATTGCATACACTCAGAGAATCATGACAATCTCGAAGAGCTATGTGTAGATATAGATTTTGGAGTTTTCCATCCGAACTGAAGATTTTTACAAAGATATACTTAATGATTTGTTATATAATTTAATAAGTTTAAGATTCCCCCGTTGATTCTTGAAAAATAAATATTTTGTATTTTTCTATTAAAATTTTTGATTATTAAGCAAAATAAAACACTGGTATTTTAGTTTTCTATTTTAAGAATACATATTTTTATTTATAATTTTAAGACATTGTTTTTAAGTGTGTATTTTCTAAATATTTAATAAAGATAATAAAAATGGAAAATTGCCTTCATTTATTTTAAAGTTAAAAAATTTTTGTAGTAAAAGAGCATTTTTCAGTGCACATGTTCCATGTTTGTGAGAACTACAACGGATGCAATCGGGATATTTTTCATCGAGCTCTCTTAAATTACAGCAGTTGATATTTTCTATATTGAAAACGTTTTTCTGCAGCATATTCTCCAACCACTTTTTCTTTTCCAAACCCTTGACAAAAATTAAAGAACCCTCTGTGTTTGATTTGAGGTCATCAAATTTGTTTATTAATGATTTTGATACAGCGCTCATGGTTGTTGTTTCTTTGAAGACTTTGTTAAGAATAAAACTTTCACATGAATTAAATTTTAAATTAACTTCTTGTTATATATATTAAAATTACTACAATAAATTGCATGGACTAATATGAAAAAAAGAATAAATTTGTTTTCTCTTTTTTTTTTTCAAAGACGGATTAATTCTTCACTCTTTATTTCAAAATATTGTGAAATGTATCCTAAAGATATTACAATAAATTGCTCACTTTATTTTCATAGTATTGTCAAATAGTTTAAATATTCACATTATAAATGCGGAGGGTACAATAATAATAATTTCTGGATTCAGACAGAAAGAACGACTCAGACGATTAAGATGTCAATGCGGGAACAAATTGTGGAATTCCTTAATGAATATAAGGAGTTTATATGTCTAGAAGATTTACACTTCTTTTTAAAGAACGCTGATTATTTCGAATTATATGAGAATAAAAGAATTCTTAATTCAGCGCATGGAGAGCATTTTGAGGATTGCATATGGTCTGACGACAGATGTACTGAAGGACCTGATACATGTAGTTGCATCATCTATAAATTTAGAGAAAATTCAGTCAACGATCTTATAAATCTCTATCATAAACATCTAAATTTTTAATTAAATAAAAAAAAAAAAAATAACCGAAATTATTATATTATACGTATTTAAATTTATAAGAAATATTTAATGAGATTTTAATTTAAGAATTATTTCAAAAGAAAGTAAAATAAAAACAATACTAAAAATTAGTTTTATATGTATTTGGTTTTATTTTACACTCAACTAAACAAACAAACAAACAAAACACTAACAGATTCCAATTACCGCTTTATTACGAGAAAACAAAACCGAACAAAACCGAACAAAACAAACAAACAGATTCGAATTTCATTAAAACACAAAATTTGTAGATTAATGAAAATGTCACATTAATAAATAATTAATTTATGACCTACTTGTACATGTAGAATGTATATACCAAACACACAAAAAAATAAAAACAAAAATAGAAAATAAACACAAGAAAGAATAAATAGAAATTTCCTATTAATACAAAAAAAAAAAAACATATGTAGATCAATGACTTTTACTTTACAAGCAAATTTCCTCTTAATACAAAAACAAATATGTAGATCAATGACCACCAAAGAATAGAAAAAAACACACAAGAGATAAAAAGAATTAACCGACGGCAACACTCATAATTTCAAAAAAGATCCTTGTCACTTAACACTTTCTAACAAAACACACACATGGCAATTTTTTGTATAATCACCACTTTTACATTACAAGCAAACAACCGACAGCAACACTAACAACAAAGAATAGAAAAAAAAAAAAACACACAAGTAAAAAAGGGCTAAATTCGGCTGTGCCGAATCTTTGAATACCCTCCACCATAGGGGCTGAAGATGATATACGTATATACTTAATTTTGCATGAACTGTAATATGAATATGTTTTGTCAATTTATGTAATTTAAATACCAAACTGCTCGGGAGGATGTTCAATAATCTGGGTAAAAATTGACAGACAGACAGACAGACAGACAGACAGACAGACAGACAGACAGACATACAGACATACAGACAGACAGACATCGCTAAATCGACTTAAAATTGCATAAGGTTCACGAATATATATACTTTATGGGGTCTTAAACCTATATTTCGACATGTTACAAACGGAATGACAAACTGATATATACCCTCACCATATATGGTGGAGGGTATAACAAGAGATAAAAAGAATTAACAGACAACCACACTAACCACATAATTTTAAAAAGACCAAAAACAAATATGTAGATCAATGACTTTCACTTGATCATAAAAATTTTGTATTACAACCCTTTTATATTATAAGCATACAACCGACGGCCACACTAGAAGGCAATTAAATCAAGTTCACTCCCCATAGAAATGAAGGGTAATTAAATCAAGTTCACACCCCATAGAAAAACCCATTAACTCATTCTGGTACCCCATTGAAATGAAGGGTAATTAACTCATTCTGATACCCCATAGAAAAACCCATTAACTCATTCTGATACCCCATTGAAATGAAGGGTAATTAACTCATTCTGATACCCCATTGAAATGAAGGGTAATTAACTCATTCTGATACCCCAATCTCCTACTACTTAAAAATAATTATCTAATGAACTTAAATAAAATAACAGTTTTCTTTAAACCAAGGAAACATTTCCTAACTAACAGTACAATTTTAGATGATGTATGAACTAATTAGGAGGAAATTTTACTGTCTTATAATACAAATTTACTTCTCAGTAGTAAAATTTTTCTATAATTTAAAAATTTTAACCAAATTTTAAGTAAAATTTGTTTTTTAATTTAAGGAAAATTTTATTAAATATTGGTAAAAAGTGTTTTTGGCTCCGTTTCAATTTTTCCTCTAAATAAGTTAATTTTTCTAAATTCTAGCTAATTTTTTTTTTTAGTGTACCAACTAGCCTAGCAGGGGGCAATTCCTAATACACTTGCTTTGCGAAGTAATAAATAATTTATAATTTTCGTTTCACAGTTATTTTTCAGTTCATGTTTTCATTTTGAGCGATTCCCATTCTCGTTATGAAAAAAAATGTTTTCATGACTCAATATATCTGACAATATTATTTCATTCCACTCGTTTTAAAGTAAAGTTTTATTAAAAACTTCAATAATATATATATTTTTTTTAAATAAACATTTAATAAAAAGAAATGTCTTTAATGCGTTTATGCTTCTGGAAGAGAAACAGGAGGCAAGTTTTTTTTTTGTTTGGTTTTTATGTTTTTTTTTTGTAGTGTTCCAAACATCGGTTTTTCGAATGCGATTTAAGCGTTTTTTGTTTTTATAATAAAAATGTAATTATTGGCCCGTAATCATAGTCCCCCCACTAAAGTCGGCTTTTTTTAAAAACAACTTTAAATTAAAAACTTGTTATTATCTATTTTGCTATTATAGTCAGAATTAAAGCCAGTTTTAAGTTGAACCGGCTATAAATGGGTATAACATCAAATGTACCAAATGCCCGCATACATTTTGTACTAAAAAAGAAGCAGGTGACAACATTGATCAGCTGATTTTATATTTGCCGAAAAAAATGAAAAGTGTATAAATAAAAGATTTGCAATTGCAAAATGTAAAAAGGAAAAAACTTTATAAAAAAGGATTAAAAAGTGTATTAATATTAATAAAAATTTATTAACTTAATAAATGTTATGCAAAATATCGTATTTATTAATATAATAATTTGCAATTCAAACATTTTTTTTTTCACAAAAATTTTCTTGGCGGAGAACAGCTGTTGTGTGTTGTTAAATTGGATAGTTTAAATTTTAAAGCAGACTTTAGCGATTAAAGTATACTTTTACTTGTTTATAGTATGCCTAAAGTATACTTTTAAGAAAAGTCGACTTTAGATTTTATAATAATAATAATTTCAAAAAGTTGCTGACAATGTTTGTAAAATAGTACAACTCTTACATTTTTTCATAAACATTTATTTGGTGAAGAAAAAAAACTCATATAATAAAATTTTGACAAATAGTTTTCGCAAAAGTTAAATCAAGAATCGGATTTTTTGCAAAGTAGTAAAAATTTGTATCACTTCACAGCTTCACACAATCAAAATCGGTCCCAAGGGCGCTCCAAATAATAATAGTTTTTCGAATTTGTGAAATTAAAATGTGTAACAAGTGTTTTTATTAAAAGTCTACAGATAAGTAAATTGAAAAGGAAAAATGTTCCGTAATAAACCCAGCAAAAATGAAGCTGCCAAAGAAGCAATAAAAGCATCACTACTATGGCAAAGGCATCACTTCTTTTCTGATGGTTTCATCGATGAATTTAACATTGGCGTGTCATAGGATGGAAGTATTCAAATGAAGCTACTAGCATTACTCATACTTTACTCTAAGGAAGCAATGATAATACAATGATTAGATATTCTAATGCATGAAAGGAAAATGTTCATATACTTTGTAATATTTAAGCTTTGATGAAAATTTAATTCATAAGAATGCAGAAAAATAAGTTTAAAGAAGCGATATTTATGCATTGATATCCAAATACTCTTTATTAAAACAAATAAATAGTTCTGCATTAGTGAAAAAGCATTTTTGAAACATTTTCCAAAAATTTTAGTAAATTTTTAAACAAATTTTAAAATATTTTTGGTTATTTTAAAAACTGCTTGTACAATTTTAAAACATTTTTAGACAATTTTAAAATATTTTTGAACAATTTTAAATAATTTTTGCACAATTTTAAAACATTTTTGGGCAATTTGAAATAATTTTTACACAATTTTAAAAATAATTGGTAAATTAAAACTGAAAATGATATAGTGTTAAAAAAATACATAATGCAAAAATGCGTCATAAATATTTAAGGCTGAAAAAATGCAAATGACAGGCCAGCTATTTTCAATTAAAGGTAAAAAAATCTGTTCTTCTTGTTTTTTCAAAACTTTTATAAAAATTCCAAAACTGCATAAATTTTAACCCTCATGAAATTTTAAACTAAAATATAAAAAATAATTTAATAAAAAAATTAAAAAAGTTTATCAGAACTATTTTCTGAATTTGAATAAATGCTTTAGATTAAAAAAAAAAAATATACGATATACTATAACTTATGCTTTAGAAGTAATGAAGAGTGATATTTTAAGATATACATCGGGCTTATATCCAGATCGCTGCATTTCAAATATGAAGACATGAATTTTTTGGAAGTGCCTTAGAATAACACCAAAAAATCATAAAAGAATGTCAATTGAAGTTTAGGAAGCAGTGAAAGAAGTTATAGTCACAGAATGACTTCCATTTTTTTTTTTGCTGGGAATGTTTTTAATTGAAGCTATCAACGTAACCTATAAAATACCCTCGATGTATTCACAAAAAGTTCTCATGTTCTAAGGTTGAAATAGCTACAGAACCTGAAAAAGTTTTAAAGAAAAAGAAATTAGAAATGGAACATGAAGCAAACAACTATATTTTAAGTTCCAAAGAACGACTTGTAGAACAACTTCCTTTCTTTTATAAACAGTTTATCTGATGTTTATATGTAAAAATAATGTGTTTCGAAACGATTTTGAAAAAAATTCTTGGAAGAGGCAATAAGTGGCAGAATTATTTATCTTGAAGTACATGAAAATATAACTCAAAGGAATTAAGACAAAAATTGTCCATCGTATTTTCTAAAGCGTTTGAGTGGTTTAAAAAAGTTATTTTACCCTTAAAATCACCTGAAGGAGATCCCGAAGATTTTAAAAGAATTTTATTGTGTTTTAGTTAATGTTTTTGTCCAAAACTTTCTTGTCATATTCTTACCCAATGTTAAAAAATTTAGAACGATTTATTAAAAAATAACGGAAACCCCATATAAAATATTTAACCGGTTAATTGACGGATTACTCGGGTCGAATAATCGAGGAATAGGTAAATCGGTTAACCGAATTGGAAATACTATAATTTTTATTTCCAACAATGGGTTATAATAGATAAGTATAATCGACGTGTAAGTCAACCTTTATTCAAAAATTTGTATTGCTTTGAAATTGGAAAAAAATCTCTGGAAAAAGGTTGGATTCTAGCTTTAAATAAATTTTTTTATTGGCTGTGATTGTGGGGCAAGCTATCAACGTGGGCTTATCTCATTCCCATATAAATTTTACATAAAGCAGCGCTCAGTGTTAACTCTTAACATTATTTCCAATTTATATAGGAATGACACATAAGCAAATAATAATTGCTTGATGCAAAACCACAGCAATTCATACAATTCTGAGAACACTTATTAAAAAAAATCTGTAATGGCAACTGAAAATTTTGCTGTTATAACGGAAAATTTTGCTAATTTGCAAATCTTAGCAACACATGTCTGCTGACGTGAAGTACAATAAAATTAGTAGAAAAAATTAGTAGCAGCTACCTAATTTTATTAACTTTTTGTAAATCAGCAAAAAAAAATTTTGGCCTGGTAAATTTAAACCAGCCTTGAAACGATCCACGCGAAGGACGACCAAAAACTGCAACCACAGCAGAAATCATTTCGCAGGTTCATAATATGTTTAGTGAAGATCCAAGTTTGACTAAGCGTGAAATTGCTAATGCCATAGGCATCTCAGACGAACGAGTACTCCATATTTTACATGAAGAATTACGTATGAAAAAACTGTTTGGAAAGTTAGTGCCGCACACATTAAAAATTCAACAAAAACTTGATCGAAAACAAATTTCTCAGCGTAATTTGGAGTGTTTAAGCCGAATTAAACCGACTTCTTGTGTCGTTTTATAACTATGGATGAGACTTGGATCTACCACCATAATCCTAAATTGAAACAAGAACGTTTACAGTGGACTGAAGCTGGTTGTTCAGCTCCAAAGCAGGTGAAGTCACAACGATCAGCAAAGAAGGTTATGGCATCAGTTTTTTGGGATGCAAAAGGAATTTTGTTGATTGATTATCTTCAGAAAGGTAAAACAATCAACTCTGAATATTATTGCAGCCTTTTGGATCAGCTGGATGAAAAAATTCGTGAGATAAGACCTGTTTTAAAGAAGAAAAAAAAAATTTTTTCATCAAGACAATGCACCTGCTCACAAAAGTGTTTTGACAATGGTTAAATTCAAAGAATTAAAGTACGAATTGCTTGAACATCCACCGTATTCACCAGATTTGGCTCCCAGTGACTACACTTAAAAAAGTTTGTAAGTTAAAATAACTGAAAATATCATTTATAAGAAATGATATTTCATTTAAAAACCGGTCTACTTAATTTTCATTTAAATTAAATGCCATTTGTTATTTATTTTTAAATGTTGATTAATCAACTGACACATCCGTAAGAAACAAATGATATAATCAGTTAAAATAAATGTCAAAATTTTACTTACCAATCCTTAAAAAATAAATGTTTTTTTCATTTATTTGAAATTATTTCCGTTTTTGTATTTTTTGTTTTTTTTTTAATATAATCGTACAATACAAAATGTATGTATGCATATGAATCTAAAAACACTTTTTTTGTGAATGCATTTGTGTATGTATGTGTGTTTATGAAGTTCTTGTAATTTGTATTGAAAAATTTTGTATATATACAACCAATTTAAATAAAAAAACAAATTGAAATTTTTTGAATATTTTTTTTTGAAACAGGACAGCAAACAAAATTTAAATTTGTAATAACTGTTACGGACACAAATAAACCACAAGTTTCCGTTTTGTGGGTAAATTTTTATTAAATTTCAAACAAATGAAAAAAAATAAATGAAACTGAAAAAAAAAATCGGTAAATGATAGTAAATTATTTCGAATAAATGTATAAAAAAGTTAATATAGAAATTTCCTTGAAAAATAAATGTATCTTCCTTTATTTTTAAATGAAACGGAAAACGTTTTTATTAAACTACAAACAGTTAACTTCATAATATTCTGAGTGTACTATCTCTTCAGAAATCTCAAACAATTCCTTCGTGGAAAGCATTTTTCGTCGAATGAAGAGGCCATAGCAGCCGTAGACGGTTATTTTGCAGAGCTTCTGGAAAACCATTATAAGGATGGGATAAAATTATTGAAAGATCATTGGAACAAGTGTACTGAGCTTCTAGAAGATTATATTGAATAAAAAAATATATTTCGTAACAAAAACAGTATTCTTTCATTTCGAGCGCAGGAACTTTTCAACCAACCTGTAAAAAATATTAAAATGAACAAATTAAAACAATTATTTTTAAATACACTTGTTACACACTAAAGCTGCTAATTGCCTTACAAATTCGAATATACAAATTTATTTTTTTTTATTGACAACATATTTTTGTAAAGGGTGGTTAAATTTTAAGGGCCGATGTTGATTTTGAATAAAACACAAATTATTAAAGAAATTATTGTCATTTCATTTTATTATGATAATATGGTTTGGTTCAATTATGTATGGAACAAAATATCGGCCAAATGGTCCAAATTTTCGATGACGCTGAGGCATAATTAAGGTTCTATGCCGTAAATGTGCCGAATTATCTCATTCTTTAGCTCTTGAATTGTTGCTGGCTTATCGACGTACACCTTTTCCTTCAAATAACCCAAAAAGAAAGAAGTCCAACGGTGTCAAACCACATGATCTTGGCGGCCAATTGACATCGCCACCACGTGAGATAACACGGCCATTGAATTTGTCCAGGGTCGTATCCTCAATTCCTGGCCACAATAAGTTCGTTATCATCTCGCGATAGCGAACACCATTCACGTTAAATGCTTGGCCGACCTCATGAGACTATCGTGAACAACAGCAGTGTTGTCCGCAAAACGAACTGGACGAGCATGCACCAGTGGTTTTACAGACCCGGTTTGCTGAAATTTGTCCACAATTCTCCCGATTGTGGACACATTTGGTCGATTATGCTGACCAAAAAAAATCACGAAGTGCACGAAATGCATTTTGGTTTGAACGCCCATTTTCATAATAAGCCTGAATAACTTTAACGCGTTTCTCGATTGTGTACCTTTCCATGGTTCAAATTGAGTTAGTCTGAAATTGAGAAATATCAAATGTAATGCAGAAAAAAACTTTACGTTTAGGTTTGGTTCACATTCAACATCGGCCCTTAAAATTTAACCACCCTTTATATATATATTTTTTTTTCAAAAATATTTTAGACAAAATTAAAAACAAAATTCAAAGGCTTAAAAAATATCTAAAACATAAATGAATTTATCTTTTTTAATTAATTGCAAATTTTTGTTTTGAAAAATATTTTTAGTAAATTTTTTGGATGTTAAGGACAAATTTAAAAAGTATCTTTACTTGTGATGCCCTTTTTTAACCTATGTAACAGTTCGAGGCAATTTAAGTTTGTTAGAAATACAATTTCCTTTAATATCTACTTTTCTAAAATAAGTAATTTTTTCTGTTCATTTTAGCAAATCGGTTTTCAAAAATTTGTACAATGATTTCTGAAATTAGCAACCAAAAAATTGTAATTATTCTGTAATAGTTCTGTAAAGTGTAAATAGCTAAAAAATTTAGTAAATAATTATTTTTTTACTAAAGATCAGTGCAAAAATAGTAAAGTGGGATTGAAAACTGTTTACAAATTTTTCTACTAACTTTTTTGTACCCAGTGAAAGTAGCTTCCGAATTTTGTCATTAAATAGTTACAGAACCACATCAAATATTTAAATTCGATTGTATGGCAAAGTCAATTAAAAGCATATTCCATTCACATATTTGTTCCTAATAAATGTAATCTACTTATTGTGTGTATTTATTTAACAGCGGTTTAAATTAAAATATTCAATAATTATTATATTTCTATTGTACACGCCCATACTCCTACGTCAGATCAACAGCACGTGTAGACATTACAACATAAAAATATTTAAATTTATGAAAGCAAAACGAATTAAATTAATAGCTCAGACATTTTTAAGCACCAAATATCTACAAGTATTGTGTATTAGGTAAATAGATGCCAAATGTATTTTTATAATTTAAAAGAATTGCAAATACAGCGTGAGACATAATTTTAAATACAGTAGAACTCGGCTATGGTAAATTTAATAATTTTTTAGTAGGTTAATGTGAAATCGGCCAATACGAACTCTTAAACGAATTGTATCTGTCAGTGTCACACTCAGAAAAATTTTTTGTTTTTAATTTTTTCCTCTGTCAGAAAATTTTCTTTGTTTGTTGTGCTGTAGTGTAGTACAATAGCAATTAGGTTATGATAATAATGATGTTATTATAGTAGACAACAACTATTTAACATAATAATGATGAATGTTAACATCATCATGAGACAATGATGCGACAAGTTTAATATTAGGATGATTTTTTTGTTTTGTTATTAAGCAACTAGTGTTGGCACGTGTCATAAAAATAGAACATGATTAACGATTGAAAGATTTTCTTCCATCATTATTATTATTTTTTTTCTTAGAAATGTGTGTTATTTTAAATACTTTTAAATTAGTTTACTACCAACATTTAAATCTATAAAATATTTCTTGAAAATATGTATTTATATAACACAAGATTAAGAAAATTGAAATTTAGTGCGTAATAATACACATACAAAATAGATTTAGATTTTGGCAATAGATTTTCTTGCCAAATGAATGGGTTTATGCAGCAATCGAACTATATAGTTGTATAAATTAAATATAGAAATCGGTTGACCCAATAAATGGTGACAGGTCATAACCCCCACGGATATTATAACCATTTCCATTTTGGAGATTATCCTCAAATAGAACGTTGGTTGTTTACAAAATGGAGTTAGACACCCAGCAAAAACATGGTATCAACTACTTACCAGCATATTTACTTGCTTAATTACTTTTGTTTGCGATGTCAAAAAAGTAATAGGTACTCATTATTTTTTGGCTGCTTGTAAGCGAGAGGGTAACGACCACCCATTACTTTGTGTTTTTTTCTAAGTGAGAAGACCACTTATTACTTTTGGGACATCGTGAACAAAAGTAATTAAGCGAGTAAATAGGCTGATAAGCAGATAAAACCCTGTTTTTGCTTGGCAGATTAGTTGTGAGTATTATGAACAAAAATTTGTTGGTCATTATTCCAGTTTTTTGGCCGCTACACTAAAGAGTTTACTTCGTGCGAAGGCCGCAATGCAAAAATGCTGGCCTCAGGCATTTCACAGAGAAGAAACCTCTAGTCAACAAATTTTCTTCCAAATCTCATAAGCGGGCTACGCAGAAATTCATTCTGTTTTTTAACGAAGCCGGCTGCGGTGTAGAAACTTAGGAGTTTTCTAGGCCCTAGGCCGATTATATAGAAAAGGAATCGAAAGACATAGATACGTTTGGGAAGATTTCTGTTACACTGTACAACACTTTGGTATAAACACTCAGCAGAAAAAGTCTGCAATGGCAACTGCAAATTTTGCGGTAAAATTTGTTAATTTGAGCCCAGCGGTATTTTTTGCTTATCTTAGCAACACATGTCTGCTGACGTGTAGCACAATGAAATAAGAAGAAACAAGTAAGAGCGGCTAAATTCGGCTATGCCGAATCTTATATACCCTTCACCATGGTTGGGAAAAAACTGAAGTTTATATATGGACATATATGAAATGGACAGATTTATATACGGACGCCTTTAAGAGGAAATTAACCATTTAGTTTGGAGATAAAACTTGGACTCGGGAAGATTTATGGTTCCAGAAAATATGTATTTTAAAAAAATGTATGTTTTGGGCATAACTTTTTTGTATCTGAACCGATATTTCCGAGTTTTTCAGCAAATATGTTATACTAAAGATTTTCGATCTTTTGCTATATAAGACGTATCCATAGGTCATAATACAGCTCTAGAATAGTGTTTGTTGTTTGTGTATAAAAGGTTAAGAGGTGAAAGAAAAGAATTTCAACAAATCGTTAAAAGAAATCACTAGAACTGCATGTGTTTTATTTCTACAAAATAGTTTGATTTAGCTGGCAAATTTGCAATTAGGATTTTATTTCGCTTTTTTATTAGAAATATTTGTAATTTCTTTAGCTTAATTTTAAAAATTTGAAGGAAAATAGTTTATAATTTTTTTTATAAATTATTATAAGTTATGACCTAAAATAGTTGCACTCAAAGGTAAATTATGTATAAAATTTTCTTAATATGTGAGAAATAAAATGGTTTAAAAATCTTTTTATAAATTCTTTTAAATCGGAGCAAAAAATAGAAATAAAACCGTTTGTATTTTGTTTGTATCAGAGGGTTTTTATACAAATTTTGATGTTTTTAGCCTATTTATGGATTATTTAATTATTAATATAAAATTTTATTTAAATTAATTATTAAATGTAAAAAAAAAACAAAAAATAAACAAAAAAAAAAATCTTAACGAACCCGCGACCCTTCCACCTGTGGTGAAAGGTATAAAAACGTTTGTATTTTGTTTGTATCAGAGGGTTTTTATAAAAATGTTGATGTTTTTAGCCTATTTATGGATTATTTAATTATTAATATAAAATTTTATATAAATTAATTATTAAATGTTAAAAAAAACCAAAAATAAGCAAAAAAAAAAAAGTCTCAAGAAAATAATAAAAAAAAATGTAAAAAAAAGTGAATTGACCTCACCGAGATTTGAACCTCGAACCCCACAGCCTTAGAGAAAAAAAAAAAGTATTTGTGACACAGCGTCTAGACAACTGAGCTATTGAAGCTCACACAAAATCATCGTCAATAGAGGTACATATATAAAAGTCTTCGTTCATTAGAGATTTGTTTAGTTTTTATTTAAATGACAAATCTTTATATGTGTGTTGTTTGTGTATAAAAGGTGGAGATGAAAGAAAAGAATTTTAATTATTAATATAAAATTTTATATAAATTAATTATTAAATGTTAAAAAAAAACAAAAATAAGCAAAAAAAAAAAAGTCTTAAGAAAATAATAAAAAAAAATGTACAAAAAAAAAAGTGAATTGACCTCACCGAGATTTGAACCTCGAACCCCACGGCCTTAGAGAAAAAAAAAGTATTTGTGACACAGCGTCTAGACAACTGAGCTATTGAAGCTCACACAAAATCATCGTCAATAGAGGTACATATATAAAAGTCTTCGTTCATTAGAGCTTTGTTTAGTTTTTATTTAAATGACAAATCTTTATATGTGTGTTGTTTGTGTATAAAAGGTGGAGATGAAAGAAAAGAATTTTTATTATTAATATAAAATTTTATATAAATTAATTATTAAATGTTAAAAAAAAAAACAAAAATAAGCAAAAAAAATGTCTTAAGAAAATAATAAAAAAAAAATGTACAAAAAAAAAGTGAATTGACCTCACCGAGATTTGAACCTCGAACCCCACGGCCTTAGAGAAAAAAAAAAGTATTTGTGACACAGCGTCTAGACAACTGAGCTATTGAAGCTCACACAAAATCATCGTCAATAGAGGTACATATATAAAAGTCTTCGTTAATTAGAGATTTGTTTGGTTTTTATTTAAATGACAAATCTTTGTATGTGTGTTGTTTGTGTATAAAAGGTGGAGATGAAAGAAAAGAATTTTAACACATGGATGTATTGTTATGCTCAAAATTCTACATACATATTAAACAAAGGGATTTTACTGGAAAAATTAGAGGTAGTCCTGGTTTTTTGCTAATATCTCAGCCATTTATTAACCGATCTGTCTGATTTTTAATAGCAAACAGAAATGGATCACATGTAACAGAAATAAAAAAGAATCAAGTCCTCATCATGTCTGGGTTCTTCGGAAAACCCATTTCAACACACAGACGGACAGACGGACATCGTTAAATCAACTTTGCTCTTCATAAGGACCCAGAATATATATACTTTATAGGGTCTAAGATCAATATTGTAGAAATTACAAACGGAATGACAAACTTATATATACCCTTCCACCTATGGTGAAGGGTATAAAAATAAGTAGCCGCTACAAAATTTAAGTAACCCTTTTGTAAAGTGAAATTTAAAATCGATTTGGTAAAATCAGCAAAAAAAAATATAGTACAGTAAAATTAGTATAAAAAATTAGCAAGCGCTACTAAATTTTAGTAAATTGCTGTAAACTCAATGAATTGTAAAATATAGCAAAATTTTAATTTATAAAGAAAACTGATTAAAATGCACAAATTAACTGAATTATTTTTAGATACACTTGTTACACTTTAAAGCTGCCATTTTTTTTTTTTTAAATTGCAAATATATATTTTTTTTGTCGAATATTTTTTTTTTTAATATTTTGAACAAAATTAAAAAAAAAAAAAATTAAAGGCTCAAGAAATAGTTAGAACATAAACGAATTTATCATTTTGTTTTAATTTGCTAATTTTTGTTTTTAATAATATTTTTAGTAATTTTTTGGATTTTTAGGTCAAATTTTAATTGCTTTAAGGGCTGATTTTTAGAACTAAAAAAGTCTTTAGTGCTATTTAAAGTGGATGTCCTATTTTTGGACATGAGTCGGTCGAAAAGTGACTTCCTATGTAACATTTTACGGCAATCTCAGTTTGTATGTATAAGTTTTAATTATTAAAAATAACATTTCCTTCAATATCCACTTTTTTAAATTATTAAATTTTTCTTGCTAATTTTAGCAAATCGGTTTCGAAAAATTTGTAATTTAGCAAAATTTGAATTTTGCAACAAAAATTTGTAAATATTCTGTAAAAGTTTTGTAATTTATAAAATTAAATGGAAAAAAATTTACTAAATAATAATTTGTTTACTACACTTAAAATAGTTTGTGAGTTAAAATAACAGAAAATGTCATTTACAAGAAATGATATTTCATTTAAAAACCGGTCTACTTAATTTTCATTTAAATTAAATGCCTTTTGTTATTTATTTTTAAATGTTGATTAATCAACTGACACATCCGTAAGAAACAAATGATATAATTAGTTAAAATAAATGTCAAAATTTTACCTACTAATTCCTTAAAAAATAAATGTTTTTATTATTTATTTGAAATAGTTTCCCTTTTTGTATTTTTTTTTTTTTTTATATACTCGTACAATACAAAATGTATGTATGCATAGCTATAGACACTTTTTGTGTAAATGTGTTTGTGTATGTATGTGTATGAAGTTGTTGTAATTTGAATTGAAAAATTTTGTATATACACAACCAATTTAAATAAAAAAACAATTTGAAAATTTTTTTTTTTTGAAACAGACAGCAAACAAAATTTAACATTGTAATAACTCTTACGGACTTAAATAAACCACAAATTTCTGTTTTGTAGTAAATGAAAAAAATAAATGAAACTGAAAAAAAAAATCGGTAAATGATAGTAAATTTTTTCGAATAAATGTATAAAAAAGTCAATATAGATATTTTCTTTGAAAAATAAATGTATGTTCCTTTATTTTTAAATCGAACGAAAAACTTTTTTATTAAACTACAAACAGTTAGCTACATAATATTCTGAGTGTAAAAGTCAGTACAAAAATAATAAAGTGGGATTGAAAACCGTTTACGAATTTTTCTACTAACTTTATTTTCTTAGTGAACCATTGGATCGCACGGACCCAAAGATCTAAGAGAGGTATGCGCAACATGAAACCTTTTATACCTATCCAAAAAATTTTATGTTGTCTTTTCTAGGATACATTACAATGGAACAGTATAAAATTTTGCCCATTTTTACGCGATTATTATTTTGACTGCAAATTGATTTTGAAGATCATTACTTTTAACTCATGCCAAAGAACCTCAAAACCAAAAATATATTGTCCTTTCTCGTTAAGCCAATATTCTGATTAGCAAATCGTTTATCTACTATATATTTATCTGCCGACGGTAAATGTAGACGGTAACTTACATTCTAATTTAAAAATTTACAAGATTTCGACGTAATAACACATACGTTAATGCTTGGTCTAGTTCTACCATTACAATACACAAAAAAACATAAAAATGTATTAAGGCCCTGTGCTAGGTGGCTAAATAAATTCTAAACAACAAGTTAAAAAGCATAAAATAATAAGTTACTTATTATTGATTACGTAATATATGATTTATAAATGTTAAGTAATAATTGAAATATTTTTGAAAATCTATTTTTAGATACATTACTTTGTGTTTTTTTGTAAGCAAAAGGGTAATGTATGTTTGTTTTGATAACACTAGCGAAAAAACGAAGCGCAACAATTCATTTAAGTTTAAAGCAATCAAATACAAAATGCGTCGATAGCTCAGTGAGTAGAATTCTTGGCTGGCAACCAGAGTTCCCTGGTTCGATTCCCATCATGACCACATTATTTATAATAACATTTAACATATTTGTAATAATTTTTTTTAATAAAAATTCCTCTTTTTTAAGAATTTATTTTTAGACACATTACTTTATCCATTCTCGTAATCATATAAGTAACCCCTTACATTATCACCTCTAAAGTAATGGGTATATACATTACTTTGAGGCTCATCGCCTGTAAAATTCATCAGTGAAGTAAGGTGTAAAGTAATCCCTACACATTACTTTACACATTATTTGGTAATGTGTGGTTTTGCTGGGAATTACTTTCAACTCACAATGGTGGAGTACTCCACTTTGTCTATTGTTCTAGGTTGGCACTGAAACAAATAAAATACCGTTACCGATACCAATACCGCATCAATCCAATATCGATACCAATAGCGTTATTAGTTGCTATTGCCAGCCTTGGTATTTTATTTATGGCAAACTGCTTAGTGGATTCCTCTTTCATACACTCAGAAAAAAAAGTTAGTAGAAAAATTTCTAAATGGTTTTCAATCCCACTTTACTATTTTTGTACTGATTTTTAGTAAAAAATTATTATTTAGTAAATTTTTTGGCTATTTCCATTTTACAAATTACAGAATTTTTACAGGATATTTACAAATTTTTGTTGCTAGTTTCAGAAATCATTTTCCAAATTATTGAAAACCGATTTGCTATAATTAGCAAATAATTTGCTAATTTTAAAAAAGTGTATATTGAACGAAATTTTATTTCTAATATTTAAAAATTATACTTAGAAAGCTTATATTGCCCCAAAATCTTACATGGTTGAAAAAGGGATCCGAATTGAAGAAACTTTTCACAATCGACGCGTGTCCAAAAATAAGACGTCCACCTAAAATAACACTTTTAAAAAGTTCTAAAAATTAGCCCATAAAACAATTAAAATTTGATATTAAAATCCAAAAAATTTACTAAAAAAACTTTTGAAACAACAATTAGCAAATTAAAACAAAATGATAAATTCGTTTATGTGTTTTTAACTATTTTTTTAAAAATTCAAATTTATTTTTAATTTGTCTAAAATATTTTTTGAAAAAATAAATAAAATAAAAAATGCTGCTCGATAAAAAAAAAATGTAAATTTGTATATTCGAATTCCAAAGGCAATTTCAAAATAAATTTGAAGCTTTAAAGTGTAACAAGTGTATCTGAAAATTATTGGGTGTATTTTAATAATCTTTTTGTATAAATTAAAATTTTGCTTTATTTTACAATTCATTGAGTTTAGTTCACTAATATTTATCAAAAATTTTTCTTAATTCGAGACAATTTATTTAAATAAACTTTGTACACAATTTTTCCAATTTTTAGTAGCGGTTATTATCTTTCAGCTGTTTCCATTTCACTAATATTTAGTAAAATTTGTTGCTGATTTTAGCAGATCTATTTTAAATTGCGCTTTACAGCAACTTACTAAAATTTAGTAGCGCTTACTAAGTTTTTATACCAATATGATTGTACTAATGTTAATAAAAGTTAGTAATTTTTTTTTTGCTGATTTTGGAAAACTGATTTTAAATTACACTTTACAAAAAGTATACTAAAATTTAGTAGCGGCTACAAAGTTTTCTATCAATTTCATTGTACTACACGTCAGCAGACATGTGTTGCTAAGATAAGCAAAAAATACCGCTGGGCTCAAATTAGCAAACTTTCCCGTAATAACAGCAAAATTTACAGTTGCCATTACAGAATTTTTTTGATGAGTATAGTGACCTTTATAATTTGTAATTTTTATCTTGGTTCAGGTTGAGAACGTCTTGAATAAATTTGGACATTATCTTGTGGCAACACTGAAGATGAGCAAAATGCATTGAGAAACATTATTTGACGGCTCTGAAAGTAGCAGCAAAGATTTGCGAGAAATTTATGTATTGCAAAAATTAAAAGAAAAGTAAAAGTACTAATTCATACAGACAAAATACTTGCGGTTGTATTTGTTGCAAAAAAAAGCAAGACAAAAAAATAAGAGACAAACCTTTGTATGAATACGACCAAGTAAATGGAGCTATTGTGTGATGGTATGCAGTGATATTAGACTATTGTTGGGTTTAATGATGATGATAATAATAATAATAATGATGATGATTATGATGTTGTTGCTGTTGTCGTACTGTGGGAAATAATTTTTATTTTATTTCGTATCCGTTGTGCGAAAGTTATGTGTTATTTTTGTTTTGGTAGAGATTTAAAGAATGAATTCTAATTTAAATATTTAATCATGATGTCTGTAACAACCAAAAAATATCAAATATATACAAAACTTATTAAATATTTTTAGATACAAGTTCTTTTTTACCCTTTACATTTTTGGACCCGAACTTAAATTGGTTTACAGATTTAAGCATAAAATTCAAAAGCTCTACAAAATCGTGAGCTCTTACCCCACATCCACACGACACAGATAGAACAAAAACAACTCTGCACCAGAGATGGAAAATGCAGTCATATTTTCATTCACAAAAGTATTTTTCAACCAGTTAAAAATCTGTATAAACGAAAAAGTGGTTGGCTTATTGCGAAAAGGTGTTAAGTCCTGGTTTAGCAAGAATGTAGGCTTTGCAATTAGATAATGTTGTAAGTTAATAAAGGGTGGTCCAAATAAAAGTACCTTTTTAAAAATTAAATAAAATTAACTAAACTTAGTTTCTTTTGGTATATTATTGCTCTATTAAAATTAACAAATATTCGCTTTATTTATGGAACACTATTTCATTCATGTGCCTGGCTTCTCAGCTCATTCTGTCAGTCCAATTTGCCAAGACTTTGTTGACGGTTTCTAATTCTATCTCAAGAATGATTCGGACAATGTTAGCCTTAAGGGTGTGGATTATTTCTGTATTATTCGCATAACATCGACCTTTAAAAGCACCCGAGGTGGCCAATTGACATAACACTATTATCAAAAGATCGATTATTTGATGAGCTGTGTGACAAGTTCATATCTTCCAAGTTCATCTTCCATTTCAGCATATAAAAAGCCCGTAATCATGCCTCTGTAGCGTTTGCTGTTGACTTAAATGGCGTTTCCAGCAGAATTTTCGAAATAAAATAGGCCAATGATGCCACCATTCCAAAATGCACACCAAACTGTCACTTTCTGTTGAAGCATTGGCTTCTAGACAATGACTTGCGAGTTTTCCGATCACCAGATGCGGGAATTTTGTTTCTTAACATAGCCGCCGAAATGGAAATGCGACTCGTCAGAAAAGATGTTTTTTCGGCCAAAACCGATGTCCGATTGAAGTTTTGTAAGGCCCAAACGGAGAAGCCGTAATGAAGTGGATGGTCGTTTGTCTTTAATTGCTAAGTCAATTGGACCTTGTAAGCGAATAATCCGAGATCTTTGTACAAAATTTTCATCATGATGGTGCGTGAAATGCCAAGTTCTTGACATCGATGACCAGCAAAAAAAAATGGTAGTCATTCTGTAACTATAACTTCTTTCATTGCTTCCTAAACTTCAGTTGACATTCTTTTATGATTTTTTGGTGTTATTCTAAGGCACTTCCAAAAAATGCATGTGTTCATATTTGAAATGCAGTGATCTGGATATAAACCCGATGTATATCTTAAAATATCACTCTTCATTACTTCTAAAACATAAGTTATAGTATTTCGTATATTTTTTGAATCTAAAGCATTTATTCAAATTGAAAAAACAGTTCTGATGAAATTCTTTAATTTTTTTATTAAACCATTTTTTATATTTTAGTTTAAAATTTCATGAGGGTTAGAATTTATGCAGTTTTGCAATTTTCATAAAAGTTTTGAAATATCAAGAAAATCAAAAATTTTTTGCCTTTAATTGAAACTAGCTGGCCTGTCATTTGCATTTGTTCAGCCTTATATATTTATGACGACGCAATCGGTGCATTTTTGCATAACACCATTTCAGAATTTATCAAAATAATTTTAAAATTGTGTAAAAATTATTTCAAACTGCCAAAAAGGTTTTAAAATTGTGCAAAAATTATTTAAAATTCTTCAAAAATATTTAATATTTAATATTTGTCTAAATGTGTTTCAAAATTGTACAGCCAGTTTTTAAATTATCAAAAAATATTTTAAAATTTGTCTAAAAATGCATTAAAATTTTTGAAAAATGTTACAAAAATGCTTTTTTACTAATGCAGAATTATTTATTTGTTTTAATAAAAAGTATTTGTAAATCAATGCATAAATTTCGCTTCTTTAAACTTATTTTTCTGCATTCTTATGAATTAAATTTTCATCAAAGCTTAAATACCACAAAGTATATGAACATTTTCCACTCATGCATCAGAATATCTATTCATTGTATTATCATTGCTTCCTTAGAGTAAAGAATGAGTAATGCTAGTAGCTTCATTTGAATACTTCCATCCTATGACACGCCAATGTTAAATTCATCGATGAAACCATCAGAAAAGAAGTGATGCCTTTGCCATAGTAGTGATGCTTTTATTGCTTCTTTGGCAGCTTCATTTTTGCTGGGTGGCTAGTCGATGGTCTTATCGGTACGCACCGTACAGCGGGCGCCATGAGTGTTGTCCTGTCCACTAGCAAGCTAATCTCACGAACTTTTTGCACAAACTTACGAACAGCACGCGCAGTTGATGCCAAAACCTTTTTTCAACAAACACACAGTTTGGGCAACACAACACTTACTTTAGAAATAAGTTTGCAATATTTCCCAGTTTTCAAGAGTAAAGCGACTCATTACGATTCGCGGAGGTATGATACTGGCTAATATTCAATATTTCGAACAGAAAAATCTATCAGTGTCAAAATAATATTAAAAAAATGTTTTCGTTCGAATTTTATTCTTATCTCATAGTTTAATAATGTTAGTGAGTGAATGTGAAGTATTTGAATTTCTCCTTCGTGAGCATGAGTTCCTCTCTCTAATGATCACCCTGTAATATTATAAATCTAATTGAGGGAATGAATTTATTTAAGACTCTGACATTTGGTTGAATTAAGTAAAGAGAAACGATGATGATGATGATAATGATGACGACTATGACGGCGACGACTGCAAACTAAATAGACTCTTTTAATACCGACCTTGCGCGTAACGTTCGTTTATGGCAAAAATTAGAAATCTAAAGTCTGTGAACTAATGCAGAACATTTTTACAATTGAGCCAGACGTTTGTTTGTATATTATTATAGTGAAACGTACTACAATTAATAAAGTTGTTTTGTTTTAAAAGCTAACGGAAATGTTTGATAAATTTTATAGTTAATAATAATTAACAACAAACAATAATAATAAATAATAATAAGAAAAAAAAAAAACTTTTCAAAAGGACGGACACACAAACAATATTTTATGAATGAACTTGTATTTTGCTGTAAGTGTAAACTTTGGTGCTAGTTTTAGAGTTGTAATATTCACACTCACAACAAACTTCAGCTAAACTGTTAAACTAATGAAATTGTCAAATAAATGTCAAATTAATATTGTGTTCTATTCGTTGAAAGTAATAAAATATGGACAAATAATAAAGTAAATAAGAACGCCTTCAATAATTTATTTGTTTTTGCAAACAGAGGAAAACAATTTAAAACTACGCAGTAAGCCAAGTTTTTGTTTAATTGTTGTTTAATTTGAAAACAAAGAAAGAAAGACTTAAATTGTGGTTGAAGTACATATGTAATTGAATTTAATACCAAAAAATATATATTTAAAGTAAACCAAATCATTAATTTATTATAACAAAAAACAAAAAAAAAAACATATTCATACAATCAATAAAAGTCAAATTTTAAGTTTGAATTGTAAAGTAAAAATGAAAAATTATATCATTATTTGATTAATTATAAAGATTTATATTTCTCAAAACAGTTTCACATCTCCTCTATAGTTTCTCTTTGTGAAAATATATAAAAACACATTCACTCACCTTTAGTATCGTAGAACACCACACTCTTCTCTTCTTCCTATTTTCTGCTTTCATTTTTCAGTTTTATATTGAGAATAACATCATTAACGATAAGATTTGTCAAGTGGCATTGCATTGTGTTTAGAGTGAAGTGAACAACAATGTCCACTTCAGGGAGAAATACCAAAGTAATAAGCGCCGTTAGCACCAATGTGTTCTTTTTAATTTTACATGATTCTGGGGCTCGTCAAAGAACAAATAAACTAAGAATGGGTGAATAAAAGTTCACTTAAACCAGAGTCTTAAATAATTAATTCCCTAAAATGCGAATTCAGTTTACTTTGCAGTAAATTTCAGTTTTGGGTAAACAATTATTTTATATAGGCCCCTTTGAGGCCTATACGCTTTGTCCAATGTTTCTCGAATTTTGTTATCCCTTTCAAAAATAATATTTGTCGAGGTCATTAAAATAGGTATTTGTTTGTGAGAGCATCTCATCGTTACAGAGTTTCCATAGTATTTATCAAGCTTTGCTTTGGTTTGAGTGATGTTTTTTTTTTCGCAAAAAAATAATGCTTAATGAGCACACTAAATTAAATTTTTCCATTTTCTCCTCAAATCACGCAATAGTGTGTTATCAATGGATGTCAAACGAAAACTAAATTACAAGAGCCAACTGACAGATGCCTAGTGACAGGAGCAGTGTTACCCTTTCAGTTAAGAGGCGGGAAATTTAAAAAGTCACGAACTTATTGAATTTATGTGAATAAAATATTTCATCAACAATCCGGAATACTCATGACTATTTTTCATTTTCATCTGCACGGATATGTAAAAAAATTAATTTGTGCCTTTAGAGCACTTAGAATCCACGTATTATTCACAATGAGCCATTACTCTTGTTTTTAACGCAACTTAAAGAGTTGTTTTTATTTGAAAATTAATTTAATTTAATTTTGAAGTGATTTTGAAGTACACTACATTGAGCTATGTAAAACTGTGATGAACTGATTTTGCTTTAAATTTTTTGTTTTTGTTTTTCTTATGTTGTTTATTTTTATTTTGTTTGTGTCGTATGTATTGTGTTTTTGCTGCTTCAAGCACTACTTTATTTAACAAAAAAAATGTGTGCGTTCAGCAGATATAAAATTATACGAAACAGTTCAGCAACTGGTGTACAACTATCTAGAGTAATGAGCGCCCACTCAAGGCGGTCATACACTTCGTTCTTTTCTGGCAGTTTTAACCGCAAATATCAAAAATAGCTATCGCAACTTGATTTTATCCTTCCGTTTCTAAACGTCTTCGTTCAAAACTGCTCGTTGGTGTGTTTACGCTGTTAAGAAGGATGGTTTTTGTCAAGTCGAATATCGGGTAAAATTAGAACGCTAGATATGGTTGTTGCTCTTGTTTGACCGTGCTGTTTTACCCGTGCGGTAAAAACTGTCAGAAAAGAACGAAGTGTATGGCTGCCTTAAAGGTGGACTTACACTTCTACTACTCCTAACTACTATTACCCAGTATTGGGGATATGAGCTGTCCAGTTCTTGCAAATTCTCTTTTGAAATAGTAGATATGGATATACAGAGATGCCCAACGTGTGTATATCCCTTATCACCCACCTGCATCACTAAGTGTTTAGGGTACAATGAGTTTGTGTTAATGCTAGTAACTTTGAAATAGTGTAGCATTCGACTCAGAATCACTACCTGAATCGATTTATCTCTACCAGAGTAAAAAAAAATTAATCTGGCACAATGGCAGCAATATATTTGGGGATTTAGAAGGATCTGAATTGATCCGAAAAATGACAAATCAAATTATACCCAACAATATATTTAGGGAAATAGTAATATCCAAATTTATCCGAAAATGTCAGATCAATTTGTATCAGATTAGATCCAACAAAATAATATACACGGAAACTAGTTTATTAAAAAACTTATAAAAAAAAAAAAAATTTAATTAAAAAAAAATGTATTAAAATTCTAAAAAACCAATACCTTCGCCAGGACTTGAACTCGGTTTGCCGGAGTTGTCGTGATGAAAGCACTCAGTTACTTATCAGTTACTAATATCAGTTACTTATATATAACATAATTATATATTAGGAAATCTGGGAACCATATATATAAGTATATATGGTTGTGTATAAGTTATATATAAATATATACAGTCCCTTGTAACCCATATATAACTATATATAGTGTTATATACAATTTTATATGATATAATGTATATAATATCTCATCATAAAAATCATACATAATTTTATAAAGATCAATATACAGGTGATTCACAACCCGCCGAATTTCACCAGCGTATTCCTTGTCTCATTTCATGAAAATATGTCCATTACGACCATTCCCGAAAATGCAAGTGTGCGAAATGGCAGCGGTTTAAAAATTTTCGGATTGATGGTCGGAGGGTAAAATTGCTAACTTCTAAACCAGCGGTCGGATTGTTTTTGTTTTTGGGCTTTTCGAAAGGTCATTGGAAGACCTTTCAGAATCTATAAAGAAAAAATTAAAAAAATTGAAATCGCCGACATTCAGAGCTTTTGAAAAAAAAAAAATTAAAAAAAAGACATAAGAACGTGCACATAACCTCAGTTTGCTCAGCCAGACGGCAGGTAGCTTATGCTTTTTTCTTTTAAAGGATAGCCCTGTTTGCATTTCAGGCAAATGGTTATAACTTTGGAACGGTAAGACCTCTGGGCTTAGTTTATGGCATTTTGTCAAGTTAGAGGTAGGGCTAGCTTTTAAGAGAAAAAAAAGCATGTCATTTAAAATTTTGTATATTCTTTAGAAATATTTTTTTCGATTGACAAATTTTTCTAATCCCATTTTTTGACATTTTTATAAATGTTATCTACAGAAGCTTGTCGCTAACTTTTAAGTGAAAATGTAATCGATCAATATAGTTAACCTTAAAATAGAGAATCATGTTTTCGGTAATTTAAACTACACTTTTCGTTAATTAACGATACCGACAAATTCGTTAAAAAAGTTAGAGAATTGCACTACAGGTCTACAATCAACGTGGGTACTGTAAATCATTATTTACACAGTGTAAACTTATTGAAGATACAAACAAAATTTAAGCAAACAAAAAAAAAATACAATCCAATGACGTAAACTTGTTGAGGTAAACAAGCGGTCTGAGGAAGGCCTATTAAATAAAGGTGCCTGTAATGATAATAAACAAAAGGCGAATAAACAATATTCTAAAAGAAAAACAAATTGAATGCAACGCATTATAAACGCCCTTCATAATAATGATAATACTATAAAAATTTGTTGTTTTTATAATATTATAAAAAAATATAATAAAAGATATTTTATAGTTCGGACTCGAATGCAAAAGTAAGGGCAATTATATGCCTCTGAGAGATCATTCCAAAAATGGACCCTTTAAAAGACATTACGAAGCGAGATTCCAATGGAGCCCGATTTGCAAAATTGGAATTTGTTTTTTTTTTTAAACAACTGCAATTTCAGTTGATTCAATTCCTTTTTTTTCAGCATAATAAACGAAGCTCATTCCAAAATTTCATAGAAACTTTGGTGTTTCACACAGAATCATACACTTAACATGCCATTTTCCAGCTTACGACCTTATACGAGTAGGTATAAAAAGTTTGTACGTCATAAAAATCACCATTTGATTTATATCAAACATTCGTTTTCTTTGCGTCAGTCTGTTCAACAAGTAGGTATAAATTTTTACACGTTAAAGACGTAAAACTAATATTTGTAGCTTTGTTTTTCTGTTAATTAATGACTCTAATGCCAAGGAAACAAATACTGGCAATAAAATTCAATGAAATTTAAAGTAAACAAACCTAGAAAATTTTGCAAACAATTATTATTGTATTTGTTGTTTTTTTTTTCAAAAGAAAAAGTGCTAAATTGCTTTTACCCTACAATGTGGGTGTATATTTGATTTGTCATAGCATTTGCAAACATATCAAAATATTGGACGGAGAATCTTTAAGGTATATATTTTGCAATTGCAAAATGGATAGAGTTTGTGAAAAACGCACTTCCCCAAACCATAAAAACTGAGTCGCTTGAACAACGTTGCGAAATATTGCAAACTTATTTCCAAAGTGAGTGCTGTAAAAAGTATGTATTGGCAAAAAGTTTGTGAGACTGGCTTGCTAGTGGACAAAACTCATGGTCCCCGTCGTCGTAAGGTGCGTACCGATGAGAATGTGGCTCCAGCAGTGAAGGTGTGTAAATCAATCCAATAACATCGACTCGCCATCGATCTCAGCATCACGGCATTTCATGTATAAGCATGATGAGAATTTTGCTTACAAGGTCCAATTGACTCAGCAGTTGAAGGCAAACAAACGGCCATTCACTTTGTTACGGCTTCTCAGAAGCTCCAATCAGACATCGAATTTGGCCGAAAATATCTTTTCTGACTAGGCGCATTTCCATCTCGGCGGCTAAGACAACAAACAACAAACAACGAAAAGCCAATGCATCCACAAAGAGTGACAGTTTGGTGTAGATTTTGGAGTGGTGACATTATTGGACCATTTCTGTTCGAAAATGCTGTTGGAAACGCAATTTTAGTCAAGGACGAGCGTTACAGACCCATGTTTACGAACTTTTTATGGGCTGAAATGAAAAACATGAACTTGATAATCTTTGGTTTCATCAGGTTGGGGCACCATATCACACAGCTAATCAAACAAACGATATTTTGTGCACTAAGTTCGGTAATCGTATGTTTAGCCGTCTTGGTGATGTAAATTGGCCGCCTCAGAGCTGCGATTTAGCCCTTTAGAATTTTTCTTGTGGGGTGCCGTTAAAGTTGGATGCTATGCTATTAATCTAGAAACGATCCACACCCTAATTGGTAATATTGTACGAACCATTAGTGAGATAGAACCACAAACCGTCAACAATGTCTTGGAAAATTTGACTGCAGTATGAGTTACTTCGAAATCAGTCGCAACAGCCATATGAATAAAATCGTGTTCCATAAATAATGGATATGTATATTTGTTATTTTTAATAAAGCTATAATATCATGGTTGGCAAGCAAAACCTTTTCATTATAACGCTAGTAGTTGTTTATCGCGCTCTGATCAATACCGATACGAAAATTTTAAAACTGTGGTTGCAATAGTGACACGTGTCTTCAAATATCACGAGGTTTATTTTATAATATTACCTGTTAAATTTTGTTATATTTGCAAAATACCGCTATAAATCGGTGTTTCGGTAGTTTAGCGTTATTATAACGGTAGTTTAAGATATTTCAAAATTGAACCGGTAAAATAGCGCAATAAACCCGGTTATACAAAAAGACACTTGCCTTCAATGGAATGGCAATTTTAAAATTTTCATATCAGTCTTAAAGTAGCTGTGGTAGCCAACAACCGTTATTATAAAATTGTGTTGAATGCCAACCATGCATAATATGACTTGTCAATCAGGCAAATATCATTTTATATTCTTATCTCAAGTTGTAAAAATTTTTCAGTTAAGACTTGTCAACTTATGAGAATTAAAAAAATGTAAAGTCAAATTTATATTCTTACTTGTTTTGAACTAAATATCGATGGTTGTAAATTGACAACTTGTAATTATTGATCGAATTATCACCTCAGAGAATGATGTCAAATGACTTCAGTATGGTAGAGAAATCATTGGCATTATTAACCCATTGTTGCCCATAAGACTGCTAACAAAATTTAGGAAATAAAAACCAAAAGATTTTTCTAATCTTGTAATTTTATAATAAATTAAATTCATATCAATCGCCAGCAATTGAGAAAAGAACATTTTGGCAAATTTTTTTTATAAAGATTTTATAATACGTATTAGTTATTCGTTTACTAATTAAATCTGTTGAACCAAATTTCTTAACAAGTCATTGGGAAGAGTTATTTCCCCTTTTTATTATTTGGCAATTTACAAGAATATCTTACTGCTTTTACCAAATTTGATCTCACTTTGGCGGTTTTGCTTGTCATATAAAAATATTTTCATTGAATTCTCTTCGCCAAATTTAAATTTTGCCTTAAGGTTAAAACATAATTGGCTTAAGTAACTTAAACTTTTTTTGGTATGATAACGAAATTTCAAATATTTTTATTTTAATTTTTGTTTCATACCCAGCAAAAAAAGTAGCAAAAGAAGAGAAAAAAAGCTGTGATTTTGATTCCGGTGTTGTGAAAATTTGGATCGGAACCAATGATTTTTGCATAGGGGTGTCATAGTGTGGAAGTTTTCCTTTATGATACCTTTTCATTGCATTTAAAGCAGTTCTTAGGGTTTAGTGAAAAGTGAGATCTTTTGATCTTCCTAAGTAAATTTTGAATTTAAATTTTAACAGGACATTATCCTTATTTTCACAATGTACCGTTAGATTCTACCTGGGAATTTAACTGACACATTTGGTGTTGCTGTTGTTTGAGTTTGACTGTTAGATAAATTATAAGGGGATATTCAGTAATCGGGGTTTATTTGTTAAATTACTTCAAAATTCTTGCAATTTTTAAAAAGTGTTAATTGCATTCAAAATCATATTTTCAAAGTTGTGAAAAAGAACAGCTTTGGAGGAGGAAAATCAATACTTTATGTTTCTTAAGAATCACTTCCATTTATTTTTTCTGAGCGCCCCGGTAGGCTAGTTGATAGCGTGCTAGCTTATCAGTGCGGGGGTCGTGGGTTCGATTCCCACCAGAGGCTCTGGTCGGTTTTCGCTACAACGAGCCGAAGGCCTTCGTTGCTAGTGCTCGGTTAGGGAATTAAGATATAATTTGTAATTCTATGTTTAATAAAATAAAATAAATAAATAAATATTTTTTCTGCGTACCGATACCTAGCTTAAGTCACTTAAGTTAATTATGTTTCTGACTTTGAAGTTGCATAAAACTGTTAGTTACGAGTTATCAACTTATGGCCATCGATATATACGTTCAATTAATATAGGGTTGTAAATTATTTTCAAATTGTATTTCTTGAAACTAATTTAAATTCAAATTCATGTTTCATTGTTGATATTTTTGTTTGTTAACTTCCCAAAATAGAACTCTGATCTAAGAAATTCAAGTACTCGATTTCCTTATGTAAAAATGAAATAAGGGGCTTTTTTATTATTATTTTTTTGTTAACAGATGTCACAAATTCTAGTTTAGTTCAAGTTTTATTCTTTTTTTGATGATATTGTTTTCACAAAAAAAAAACAAAATAAAATAAAACGTTATTGCGCATTAAATGACAAAAAATCGCGACGGTATGTACCAGTGTGTTAATCATTTAGAGCATTTATAGATACTATTTCAGATTTTCACATGTGAGTGGTGTATAAAAACAATAATATATATTGACATTATTTACAAATTAGATACGCGATTTTAGAACAGTGTAACCTAGATAAGTTAGACTTGACTAATCGGAATAAGCTAGCAATGAGACAACGGATTAAGACAGTTTGCTGCAATAAGTAAATAAGTGAAATAGCGCTGTGGCAATGGAATTAATATTGTGCCTCTGAAATTTATTTGTTGGGACAATTTGTTTTTCTGGTGTTCTAGTAAAACTCCAGAAATTATCCTTTGACCTACTTACTAACGGTATTAAACAAATTCTTTAACGATCTTTATATTAAGATTAACTATTGCATTTTTTTTTTCAAAGTATCTTCATCGACTTAGTGACCTCTATTCCGAGCTATCTGAGGGTTAGACTTGGTTTGCTTATGTCATTTATTATCCAAAATTAAAAGATACTACACCTACACTGAGATGCACACCAAAACAGTAAGATCCTCTGGCCAACAAATTTATTCTGTTATTGCCGATCTTTCACAATTATGGAGTACTACACGACTATAAATATACCAAATCATCCTCGAGACTGAGCAAGTATAATATATCAGATCAATCTTGTCTTATGCCAGTAGTGTTTTCAACCTTGGTGACCAGAAACTTTATTATCGCATAAGTCCTTGTGTCACCTCTTCCAAATTAGTAACACCATCATAGGATTTGGCTATCGACAGAAAAAATATATCCGTTGGCACTTTATCCAAAATTATTGTCAGTATTATCTAGGACTTTATTAAACTATAGGATGGACGTAAGGCAAAATCAATAGCCTTAGAAGCTCTAGTTTCAGCTGAAAGCTTCGCAACATCTAATACGTTGATTTTAGCAAGAACTATGAAACTTTCGAGCTAATGATTGGCTCAATACTTTTAATAATAATAGTTCAATAAATTCCTCGTTAAAAGTAACTTGGGAATCAAATGCTGAACTTAGATCTTCTGAAATTTGGCTTTCTGTTGGGCTTTTGATTTTAAATTCTGTCCTTCTTATAGTTTATTAATAAAGTCCTTGGTAAAATGATTTAATGTTAAACCTAAAAACGTTACCCTGGTCTGTAGGCAGGTCGACTGATGTGAGAACACCCCTCGATGAAGATTATGAATGACTTCTTAGATATGCTTATGTCTTCAGGTACTCCGATCAATGGGAAATCAAAATCTTGAACCCTTATCTAACAAGGGTTGGGGAATATTATTATTATTATTATTCATAGATTAGGTTGTAAATAAATGAATTGGAAGAGAATATACTCTTCTCAACCGACAGATCAAACACTCTCCATTTCTCCCGGGCTTACGAACGGCTGACTTCAGTCAAGACAAGATTTCTTAAGAAAACCTTTGGTTAAATTAAATATGAGACAAGTCTTACACCAGTATCAAGTGCATTAACAAATGTCAGTATTTTTGTGTTCTGAATGATGTTATCCTAATGGCTGTCAATGACGTTCCGAGAAGATATTTTGCCAACTACTAAACCGAGATACAGTGTCTAAAAACAATGGCATTTTTTTTTTTTTGAGGAACCCCTCGAGTTTTGTAACTGTGGTTAAAGGCTAGTTAAAGTATTCGGCTATTCCAATTTTGTACTATCGCGATCGCAAGTTTTTTCCAATTTAACCTCAGTTAATCGCACTTTTTGATGACACTTCATGTAAAAAGGAGCCGATTTTTTTTAAGTATTTTCCATATTATTCCTCTCACTTCAGCCGAATAGATTTGTGTATAGCAATTCCGCAAGATCAGAATGAATTCAATGACACTTGTCCGATCAGACCACTAAAACAGCCATAGTTTTATACGCCAAGCTGTTGACCAGACATTTTATGCTTTGATTTACTCCTAATCCATTCGTTCGCTTTATTAGTAAGATTATACTTTGATTAATAAGATTATACTGTCTCCTGGAGCATTTGTCTGCCATTTTGGATACCAAGCACAACAACGTTGAAGTGCATTCCTTCCCTGTGGAGTGCCCCGTATCACCGTTGTGCCCCGTATCATCGTTGTTCTTACTTAAGTTGATTTTACCTTGTTATGTGAATTGTGTTAGAAAGTTGCTCTGGTTTTATCTATATCTTGTGGTAGGCATTTGTATTGATGGGTGTCAATTTTTAAGAAGATTGCCTAAAAGGGTTTTTGGTTTCGTGTAAGATATCTTATAAATATTCTTCAACATCATCTTAAAGAGTGTATGCTCTGGATTACTGTAACTAGATTCGAAGCTTGTAGTTCTAGGATGATTCGCCGTTTGTAGTGCAAAGTGCCAAGCTATAGTGCCTACAAGTGTGGGTTTACACAGGGTGGCGACAAAGTAATGTCATCATAATGTGAATTGGCTGCAATTTTATTGGAAATAAAAATTATTGTTATCTGTTTTCACGAAAAGGTTATTTAAAGGTTTAAAATTGATAGTCAAAAAAAAATGACATCGAACAAATGACCACCTTTTCAGTTGATGCTTATTTGTGCTACTTTTACGGCGTTTTGATTTGTTGCTTGCAAAATCTGGCTTCAAAATGATGATATTTTAGGTTTATGGTTTGTTGAGGTAAACGCGAGATTTCATAAATACCCAAAAGCAGAAATCTGGCAAAATTTGGTCTATCTACAAAATAGATGTTTAACAACAATAATATTTTCACTGTTTGCAAATCTTAAAGCACATTTACATTATGACATACATTTTGCACAGATATTTTTGAACACGTTCTAGAATTTTATCCGTCATCCAAAAAAAAAACGCATGTCGCTGAACTGTGTTTTCTGTTATATGTTACCAGTGGTCATTGTCCCCCTCTAATGACAAGGGAATGTAAAAGTGGCAGGTCTCTTTATATAAATAATTCTGTGTCAGATCATTGGAATTTCTTATAAGATGACAACCAAAGTTAGGAAGTATCTCTTCAACTTATAGAAAGTATGAATTCTGACCCTAGATATTCTCACCCATTATCATGTTTTCTTTTTTACCATTCATCCTAACCATAATATGCAATAATGATGTATTCATGTTTAAAATTTAAGTATACATGAATACATATGGTTTATAACCGATATGATGCTATGTCTGTACCAGAGAACTGCATTTGCTGATTGCAAAACGTTCATACGCAATCAACACAAGAATAAATTGTGTTTGCGTTCAAACGCTGAATATACCTCCAACACACATATTTGTTGATGATTTTAAATCAATCAAACGAAGTGCAAATTGTTTTGTCACTGGTTTATAATCATCGGTCGTTGTTAAACCATTGTTTTATTCTGTTCATTCGAGCTAACCATAATTATTTTGATGTAGAATAAATTAGAAAAACAACAAACAACGTGTATGAGTGTAATCATAATTAAAACAAAATAGTTTCTTATCTATATAAAGGGGGTGGTTTTGTAAAAAAACGTTATATGTATATTAGGGTGGATCTAAAATATGTTTTTTTATAATTTTCATTAGGAATACCAAAAATATTGTTCTTTGTGAATTTTTTTTTTGAAATTAAGGTCGACATCACAGGCTCGCCCAATCCGGTTAAAGTTAAATATTGCCTAATTTTCCAATCAAAATAGATGAAAAAAAAAAATAGACAATATTTAAATTTTTCCGGATTAGGCAAGCCTGAAATATAACCCTTAAATTTTTTTTCCAAAAAAATTTATATATCACAAATAAGAATATTTTTATTACTAATAAAAATTCTAAAAAAGTGGATTTCAGACCCACCCTAATATACATATAATGTTTTTCTACAAAACCACCCCCTTATAAACTGTGTTTCTATTTTGTTTTAATTATGAATAAACTTTCTGATATATTCAACGCTGACTTTTTGTTAAGTGATTACATTTGCATAAAACATAAACGACAGATGATTCACACTGATTCCAATTAAGCGTTCAGTAAAATGATGCTGATTTTATTCTACAGTGAATTTTGTTGAATTATTAAAAGTGAACAAGAATTTTTGTGTATGATTAAATCAAGAAAAAAGTTGATTTTGCAGTTCTCTGGTCTGTACCCTTCGTTTCTATCTCTTTGAATGAATGACAGAGAAAATCATGCTAACAACTTTTCTATTGTTAGTTTCTTTCAGCTGCTAAGTAAAACACAACTATGTGGATCCATTGGCATGCCTTAATGCAAGTAAAACAAGTAGCACATATTAAATAGTCAACTGAGAGAATTAACACAGTGCAAGGAATTTCTCATAGGAATTTTTTTATTCTCTCGTTTTATTTTTCTTACTAATGTTGCCACATTTTCACAAAAGCGTTGCAATTTTGTATACAAAAACATATGTTTTGGAATTTTTATTGTGTATTGTTAAAAAATATAAAAACAATTTATGAAATTCTACAATACATAAAAAAAACAATTAAAATGGATACGAAAGTAAAAATTTGAAAATTGATTAAAAAATATGTATTTTAGTTCAATATTTAGATTGATTAAATACAAATTCTTGAAAAAATTTTAACCTAAATTGACAAGTATTTAAATTTTGCGATTCCGGTGCTATTTTGTGTTTTTTTTTCGTCACGATTTAAGATTCCATTTCCTTTTGTATTGTACTTTCAATCTGGTAATAAGTATTATCTGTATGTTTCTATGGATCTATCTATCTGTCTATCTGTCTGCCTATGAGAGAGTGTGTTATGTACGTTGTTGTTGTGTGATTGCAAGTAACATTATGCACACATTACGCAATAAGAATAACGTTGAATTAATGAGTAAATGTATGGAATGGATTAATGAATGAATGAATACTTACTTGTCAGTATGTCTATCTGTTTTTCTGTCGTGTCACTTTCTATTTGTTTGTATTTATGAATATCTACAACAACTACATAAATATATCATAATCATCATCACATAAAGTAGCAGCAGTAATGCCGCAGCAACAGCGCCAATAATAACAACATTCAAGTGGCAGAGTTCACTTCCGTTCAGCGGATTTACTTGAAATTTGTTGTTGGCGTTATTGTCGTTGTTGACAAGTTGTCGTCAACAAAATATATGTTTATATATATATAAAAAAAAATAATAAACGAAAAATTACTAAATGCAGACTTTAAAAGAATGCATTGTCATTTAGTCATTAGGAAGGATATGATAGGAAGAAGTTTTCCTCTCCCAAAACAAAATAACTTATTGCATGTGGATGTAATAGCTGTAACGAATGTGGACGGTTATTTTTCTCGGATAGTCAGGCGCATATTGGAACATTGTTCGTGAAATCCGTTAAATTCAATACAATTTTAATATGCAAGAAGGAGATTAGCAAATTATTTTTGAGAGATTGTCTTAGTATAATATGGGTATCATATTGAAGTTATTGATACACGCAGGAAAAAGACATCTTTGAATATGTTTACAGGCAAATATATATTTATTTAGAAACTACCATATGTATATTTGAAGTAGATTTCCAAGTATTTTATAATTATAGTTATTATACATATGCTTCCAGGCAAACATTGTAATATTTGTATTTTCCCACCTAAATAAACATATATTTGCAATTGTAATTTTATCATTATTATACTTGTGGGATGCAAACATAATAATGATAAACATATATATATTTGCAGGCAAATATATATATGTTTGCGGGGGATGCATTTCAAAGCATCCAAACATATATATGTTTACAAGCAAACATATTATTATTGCAGGCAAGCATATTGTGATATAAATGAGGCAAACATAACTTACAGCGTTTCCAAATATATGTATGTTACCAGTGTATTATATTTCCAGTACGTCGTTTTTTTCAGCGTGTGGGACCGACGAAAGGGGTTTTGACCCAGATTCGGTGAAGATGAAACTTGACAAATGGGCCTTAAACCTGCTCAGAGAGGGTAATGTTGATTCAATCACGTAGATTTTGTGGGTAGCATCAGACATGAGTAGGACTAGGAAGTTTTTGGCACTTAATTTTAGGACTATTAGGACGATGGTACCTTAGAAAACCTCCTATGCGTGTTTTCCGTATATTTGTTCATGAATTCGGGAATGTTTTTTTATTTGTTTTTGAAACCCAAATGAAAACATATTTTAAAAATCAGCGAAAATTTAATAAAATAGGGGGAAAATTGGAGGTTGAGAGAAATTCCCCAGACTTGTCGTGTTTCCTAATTTCAAACTTTGAGACATTTTTT
Organism: Eustalomyia histrio; assembly: GCA_949748255.1. Classification (NCBI taxonomy): domain Eukaryota; kingdom Metazoa; phylum Arthropoda; class Insecta; order Diptera; family Anthomyiidae; genus Eustalomyia; species Eustalomyia histrio. Next base: position 40,695,461 of record OX456524.1, read on the forward strand.
CATTTGGTCACCCGAGGTGATGCCAATACAAAAAAAGTCATGAGATATTTAGCTTCTCTATTACATAAGATGTATATTTTTTGGTATAATGCAAAATAAGTCGAATTCTGCTTCTGGTAGATCCCTGAGTGAAATTTCTATTAGCTGTTTTCTCTTTCCAACCAATCGTTACTTACTACATTTCCACTATTGTCTACCAAAATAGTCATTCGATAGCCAAATTTCCTTAAGACCCCAAAGATCTTCCAACCGGTGTTAGAAGTCACCGTTTAGGATATTGCTAAAGTATTTATTATTACTATAACACATCTCACTGCCTAAAATTTTTTTGAGGAATAAATAGTTCAAACTTTGCGATGCAAAACTTTTTTGAAGTATAATAAAGATCTGATGCGTTTGTTGATTAATCACCTATCACATCTAAGATAATACTGTTGCCCTCGACTTTTTTTATTCTAAAATCATTTGAAACAGGGAATTATATTCATCACAACCATTTGTCAAAATTTCAATATTCATATACTGAAATTAAACATCCACCCTGCGTGATGAAGACATCCTGGGGTATAGCATGTCTTAGGTTAGATGTATGTCATCGAACTTGGTTTTTTTTTTAAATCTTCATTTACATAACCGAGCCATTAGGGCCTTATGTGGTTAATTAAAGCTACTATCTAAATAACAAACTTCTAGATAAATCATTATATATTATATCCTAAATCCCTAACCGAGCACTAGCAACAAAGGCTATCCGCTCGTTGTAGCGAAAACAAATCAGACCTTTTGGTGGGAATCGAACCCACGACCCGCTCACTGATAAGCTAGCACGCTACCAACTATCATACCGGGCGCTCTCCTTGAAAATAAAAAAACAAATTTTACTTAAAATTTGGTCCAAATTTCTAAATTATAGAAAAATTGTACTATTGAGAACTAATTTTTATAAGAAAACAGCAAAATATCCTACTAATTAGTTCATATATCATCTTTAATTTTACTGGTAGCAAGGAAATTTTTCCTTGGTTTTAACAAAAGCTTTCTTTTATTTTTTTTTTTTTTTTTTTTTTTTTTTTTTATTCAAATATTTAAGAACCAAGCCCTCTGGGCCAAATATGGTTCGTATACTACTAAAAAATATGGTTCTTATACTACTAATAATTACATAATTTTTTTTATTTAAAACTAGGTTCTAACTCCCTAAAAATAAGAAAATAATTTTTATCATCACGTTAAATAGCACTTCTTTTAATTGAAAATTATCCTAAAATTTTATACAAATTTTCTATATGAAACTGTTTCTTTGATAAATATATTTAACCAAAAATTACAATGACTTTAATTTGTTTTCTTTAATAATATTTTTTCTTAAAAATTAGGAAAATCCACTATCTTTTCATTTATTTTTTTTTGAAAAAATATTGAAACAAAAAAAAATCCTTTTCCTAAGGTTATTATTTCTCAAAAATTAGAAAACTTTTACTTAAAAAAATAATAATATTTCATTACAATTTTCAAAATTTATCTGAACTAAGTTGTGTGAAAATTTTCCCTAAAAAATAGTTTACCAGTTTATAAAATCAAATAAATTTGTATTATTACATAAGGAAAAATATATTACTTTTTGTTTTTAATTGTCTGAACTTATATTTAGAAAACAATTCTTAAAAATTAGAAAGTGGTATACTTAAAAACTGAATTTGGAAATAGTTTTCTAAAATTTAGTTAATTTTACTACTCGCGAACAAAAAATGAACACACATTAAGTTCAAGTACTTTCTCATTTTAAGTTAGATACATTTTTTGAACTAAATGGGAGTAAATTGTGTTCTAATATTTTTCTTTTTTTTAACTAAACTTAATTTTATTATATTTTAGTATGCAAATTTCTTAATACTAAGATGTTTTTCTTAAAAATATATAAATATTACTTAGGAAAGATATAAACTATTTCTGGGTATATAAACTATTTCGTTTTTACCCAAACATATGAATTTTTATTTATTCTAAGAAAATTTTTCTAAGTTTTAATAAAATTTGACTTGAGGAAAATTTTGAAACTATTTTAAAGGAAATTTTGGATTAATTTTTAGTTCATGTCTTTTTTTAGTGCAGATATCAGCTTAAAATTTAGTTTGTAAATGTTATGTAGGACTGAAAATTAAAAAAAAACTTGGGCTACTTTAGAATATAGATCAGTATAATATAAATATAATTAATAACTTTCTGACAATGGTTAACGGTAATTATAAAATTTAATATTTAAACTAATTTTAAATAATTACAGCCTTATGCATATAAATTTTTTTTGTTTCTTATAACAGTCTTATAGGGAAAATTTGTTTTTGTTTTACATGTTAATTTGATTTACAAGCGGGTTATAAAAATCAACAAAATGTCTATGCATAATAGTATTTTATTTTACTAAATTCGCTATATGTGACCTTCTCTGAGAAAAGGGACGTAGTGTGTCAAAAAACGGGTTTAGACTTAAGAATGAATTCTGGTACCTTAAAGGGTGTAGAATAAAATTTATTTACCCATAAAAACGTACAAAACGAACTTGGAAATTCGATAAAAATGAGAAAAACATTTAAATTTTACTTTTTTTGATTTTTTGGTTTTAAATTGTTTGTTTTCGTCAGTCTTCGAATTTTTTTGGAGTTTGGACTTTTTTTCGGTGTTTTGTGATCTGGTACTTCGATTCTCTTCTGTTTGACAATTTCAGTTTTTTCTTTTTTCGGCGCTTTGACTTCAGCTTTCTTTTTCTCGTGATCCGGTGCTTCGATTTTTTTTCTTTCTGGCAGGTTCAGATTTATTTTTCGATTTTTTTTCGCTTTGGGTTCACTCGGTTTAGAAGCTACAAAATCCCGTTTCTGTGAATCAGTACATATTAGTATTAGTATACGCACATCAACCCTTTGCTGAGAGCGAACAGATAGCTGAGAACGTACAGAGCAGCAACAATAGCAAAGGTATTGTCACACTAAAAGCGAAAAAAAAATACGTCACCACATAGGCATGACGTTACCAAAGTCGGCACCCAATCATAACTAACCATACCAAATCGCATCTCCCAACTGAAGGTGTGTTCACAGTGACAATGCGTCATAAAACTTTAAACTAAAACTTCATTTTCACCTTTTCTCGGAGAAGGTCACATATATGTTATATGTATATGCATGAAATCTTCCACGGTTGTATTTTTTATTTTTTGTATGAGTTTAGACAAGCTGCGACATCTACCTCTTGTTTATATAATGGTTGTCCTCACTATAAATAAGTTGATCAGCACAATTTTGTTAGCAAAAAACTTGAAAAGAAATTGTTCAAAGTTAGTTTATTGCTGAAAAAATATAACTTAGGTTTCTGCTGAAAACACAATTTCAGTAAAAAGAATTTTGTACTAGTTTACTAATTTTTCGACTAACTTGTTTTATTTTTTTTTTTTGAGTGTAGCTTTAGAATCACGATAATGATACTGGTGATGAGTATGTAGTTAAATTGTCGCTGTTGTTATTGCGTTTTATTCATTCATTTTGTTTCATTCATGAATTCATAATAATTGCGTGCTACAAAAAACATTTCATTAAACGAAAGTTTCATACAAACCACTCGATTTGTGAGATTGTATTATTTATGCATATGTATGTGTATGTGGGAGTAAATGGCACTTTTGTGAATTAACAGTTATTGCAGTTGATGTTGTGGTTGTTGCTGCTGTTGCTCTAAATTCAATAAAATTCATTCATGATTTTATGTTGCTTTATTTCTTTTTAGGGTATTTCCTTCATTTGGATTTATTTTTTACCAACAGTATGTGTTTTAGTTTGGTTAATTTTAGAACAACTGATAAGTGCAATACATCCCTGTTTCGTACAAGCGGGTGACGAAGAGGGGACTTTTGAGTCCCTTACACTATATTATTCACACAAATAAGAGGTCACTAGTGTTTGATATTTTTAGAATTTGCTTTACTACAAGTTTGATACTGTAGTTTTCTCCGTAAGTTACAACATTCAAAATAATTAATTAGTAAATGAATTTTGAATCAAGAATCTTATTTACTTTCAGTTTAGCTACTTTTCGATAAATTTTTTGAGATGTTTTCTTTAAATTATATTTTAGTTATCTTTGTTGAACAATTAAATCACCTTATTTTACCATATTTTATTCGAGTCTGGATAAGAAAAAACTTTTTCCTTGACTTTAAATATTTTCAGTTATTTTTACTAAGCTTTTTTTAAGTGTATTTTGTTTGATTATGCTGCTTCCTCTTCTGCTATTTCTTCTTCTTGTTTTTATGTTTGTTTATATGCGTATTTGTGGTTTTATTACTTCCGCTGTTTGACTTATAACATAAACGAAAGAACAAATATATTTTTAGCTTTTAGCCCCACACCAATTGCGAAACATTTAAGTAAGTATTTTTAATTACCTAAATAACATAATAATGTCCACTAGCAGGGTTTTCCCATTATAGAAAGTAACTTTGTTGTAGACTGCCAGAATTTGATAAGAAAATATATTTAAATGTGTTTCGAAAGGTTAAAAAATGCGTATTTTTACTGATTTTTTTTTTAAATATATCAAATGAAATATTTGATTGAAACAATTTAGTATATCAAAGATACATATTAAACAAGAACTTTGTGAAATTTTTATTTAAAAATTTTAAAAATTCAGCCATTTTGATCTCATTTTCCTTGACCTTTAAAAAGAAAAGTTCTCTCGACGTAGTCAGGATAATACATGACTAGATCATATGATCTAGTCATAAATGTATAAACGAAGAAAAACAAAAAATATTTTAATTTTTGGCGGAGTTGTTCCAATTTTTTGGTAAAATTTTCACCACGCTTTGCTTCAAACAAAATGAAAAATCTTCTTTCTAGATTATGCTTTTTTGAAGAAGTGTGCAAAATTTTAACAAGATCGGTTCATAACTGTTTGAGAAATCATCACTAACAACTTCAAGAAAAATTTTCTAGAAAAACGCGATTGTAGTTTAAAAAAATAAATAAATAAACTTACATGTAATCAAATTTTCCCACATCATAAAGTAAAGAACCTGCTGCAGCGGCCAAGTTTTCCTTTTGCTCTTACCTGTGACGAATACGAATTTTCAAACCCACCTAACCCCTTAAAGAAATTCACAGTTTAAATTCTATCATTGTAAAATAGATAGGTGATATATTCTTGGCTAATTCTGTGACATGATCCTGAGCGTTGATAAACTTTGTTTTTAACAAATTGTCCTCTTTAGTGATACAGCTATGTAAAAATTACAGGTTAAGCGACAGTTCATGTAAATTTCCAATTGATCCTTTTATGGGTGCAATTATTTAACAATGCAAATTCTTTTTTTTTCTGCTTTTGGAATTATTGTTCTCGATAAATATCCCCAGAAAAAAATGGTCATAAAGCGCAGAAATAAAGTCATAATCCACATCTTATTTAATTTCCTTTTTTTTCCTAAAATCAAGAAATATTACTTAGAAAATATATGAACTATTTCTGAGTTTTTATCCAAATATAGAAATTTTTATTCTTTTTAAGAAAATTTTTCGAAGTTTTAATAAAATTTTACTTAATTTGAGAAAATTTTTTAAACTATTTTTAAGGAAATTTCGGATTAATTTTTAGTTCATGTCTTTTTGTTTTTTTTTGAGTGCATGCATAAGCCTATCGACAAATTAAATATTTGCTTAAAGAAACAAAAATATTTAGTTTGAATTTTTTTTCTTGGTATAGGCCTATTTTTGTCGGTACATTTGACTTATTATAAAATAAATTTTTTAATGTTTCAAAATCCAATATCTGGGAGAAAATCTTTTGACTATTTAAAATCATTTATGTTGATTTTTAAATACCACAAAGGTACTTAACCTAAAATTAAATTAAAAAAAAATATTTTATTTCATTCTAAACATAAACAAATGATAGTTTTTAGCTCATGGTCATATTATCATTGTCTGTTGAATTGTAGTCGTACTAAAAATTTTGTATTTTGCAAATTCATTGTGGATTCTGTTTCAACGACACATGCGATTTGTTTAGCAATATTTCTTGTTTGGTATAAAATCTAAACAAACTGAAATTATTGAGGTCACCATTAGCATTATCACCAATAACATCATCATGATGACAATCGCAGCCAGAATTTTTGAAACAAAAGAATCAGTGAAATTTAATCAATGACAAAAATTGCTGAGAAATATGCAAAAGATAAATATTATAGGGCTGGGCTGATCATGTTAAATAGAAAATATTAAAGAAGATGTGTCCAAAACGCCATACACACTGATCCCCAAAATACGTATAAACGTTTTTTTTCAAGTTTTCTACTTTCAAATTCCATACAAATTTTTAATCGAAAACTTGAAAATGACGAAAATACGTATTTTGGGTCTCAGTATGAATGGGATATAAAATGCAAAAATTACAAAACAATAAACAAAAAAACAAAAAACTAGATTTACAATGATAGAGTACTCCACCCTGCAGAGTGGAGTGTACTAAAATATAGATGACATGATACTAAAGAAGCGACCTAAACCTATTCTGCAGAGTACTTATTACTCTATTATTCCCAGCAAAACTTTGGTAATGGGTGCGATATTCTCATGCGTTACCTTGTAATGATAGCTCGTTACCTTTTTAATTATTTGCAAGCATAAAGTAATAATTTACTCATTATTGATTACGTAATATATGATTTATAAATGTAAAGTAATAATTGAAATATTTTTGAAAATCTATTTTTAGATACATTACTTTGTGTTTTTTTGTAAGCAAAAGGGTAATTTATGTTTGTTTTGATAACACTATCGAAAAAACGAAGCGCAACAATTCATTTAAGTTTAAAGCAATCAAATACTATATGCGTCGATAGCTCAGTGTTTAGAGTTCTTGGCTGGCAACCAGATTTCCCTGGTTTGATTCCCATCTTGACCACATTATTTTTAATTACAAATATTTTAAACAAAATATTTGTAATAATTTTTTTAATAAAAATTCCTCTTTTTTAAAAATCTATTTTTAGACACATTACTTTTCCATTCTCGTAACCATATAAGTAACCCCTTACATTATCACCTCTAAAGTAATGGGTATATACATTACTTTGAGGTAAGGTAAGTAAGGTGTAAAGTAATCCATCGGCTCCTACGGCTATACATTACTTTACCCATTATTTGGTAATGTGTGGTTTTGCTGGGTTGTAAATGGGCCTCAAATCTGCTTAAATTTAAATCAAAATATTGTTTGGAGCTTCGCAATTGTTGATAATTAGCGAAATCGCTACAAAGAGAAAAAATGCCTAAGGAAAGCAAATAACATTTAATGCAGTAATGTCAACTTTTTGAGGGTTAAAACGTAACAGAAATTGTAATGTTTTGCTTAAAAAGGTATACAAACGTACCAGACAATTTTCTTTTAGTTTTATATAAAATTTCAAAATAAATTTTTACAAAGTTTCAGAAATATTACCTATTTTTTGTTTTTTCAATTAAAAAAATTCATGTTAAAACTTTATTTACTATTACATTTTGTTTAAGTATCAGAGTTGCAAATGCAAGTTATTGATAGCATAGCATTTAGAAAAAATGTTTTACGCATACCTATTAATTCAGAAAGTTTTAAATAATGTTAAAAAAACATAGTTAAATCAATTAATTTATCATATTTAAATTAACATTGTATTTTATACAATTATTTTTAAATTAAATATGTATCTTATTAAAGTAAATATAATTCTAGTTAAAACAAAATCGAAACATGTTTAAATTTAAAACAAAACAATATTAGTTTAATTTCAAAGCTGTTTCTATTAAATTTAATGATGTTTCTATTTGATTTGAAAAGTTTTTTTTCATCTAAAATTTAATTTTTAACTTTTTTAAAATGGACTCAAGTTAACTATAAGTGTGTTTGGGAACTCTAAAATTTGAACAAATTCGTACAAATTTGTAAAAGTTTTTACACAAATACTCAATCAGGAGAGAGAGCAAAAATAGAGATTAAAGTGACAGTTTGATGCAAGAAAACTTACTAGTTTTTAAGAAAACAAAAAATAGCTGTTTAAAATAAATATGATTGAAAAACAAAGAATTTTTACAAACACATTAATTTTTTTTTTTTATAAAAGTAAAAGAAAATATGTACAAAACAGAAAACAGATTTGTAGTTGCAACCGAATTTTTTACCAACCAAATTTTTGTAGTTCCATAACTTTTATAATTTTTTAATACTGTTGTAACTATCGAATTTTATTTACAAATTCCGAATTTTGTAATAATGTAATAGATTGATTTTCTATTTATAGGTTATAATATACTATAAATAGATATAATAGTAATAGAAACGAATTCCACAAAATTTATTTCAAAAATAAAATTTTTTTATGCTGCGAACTGGGCTAGAACCGGTGACCTTCTGTTTTGCTTTTACCATAGGCTAAACTGTATTAAATTTTTTCTAATCAAATTTAAAAATTATTATTTTTGAGGTTTGAAGTTTGAATATTTTTGTTTAAAAATAACGCACCACCTAAAATAGAAAATAAATTGTGTCTGTTAATTTTAGTCAATAAGACATATTAAAAAATAAAAATTCCTAAGACTAGCAGGCTGTATCTCTACCCACTGCACCACAGACATTTTCATAAAGTTGTTGTTTAATTTTAAATATAAATATGTATATGAATAAAAAGCAATAATATAATACATTTCAAAATTTTGTTATAATAATACAAATTTGGTTTGCTAATCTTAACATTTTATTACAGTTAACAAAATTGTGGAAATTAATGGTTGATTGCCCTAATGTTTATAAACAATTTGACATTATACTAAAATTGATTGGAAAAACTAATATCTTAGATAGAGAAATGTTTTTTTTATGAAAACCGAACTAATTTTTGCTGTAAATATTCTGTTCAAATGACAAAATATTCGATAAATTTTCAATACCCACAGTATTAAAGGCAATGTAGAAGATAATATTGATTACGAAAGCCAATATTTTTTATAATGTGACATTGTTTCTGTTAATTTGATACATTTCACATTTAGAATTAAATTTAACTATTCTGGTGAAGAACTTTAAGTACATACAATTCAAAATTTTAAATAAAGATACAGTTTTGGTAATTAAGATTGAATTCCATTCAATTTATTTTCTGTGTGTGATGGAATAAGTAAGATGGAAGTCCGGAATATTCCTGAAGAACAGTTTACAATTGAATTTTTTTTGTTTGGTATTTACAATCAGTTGTTTTACTATCGTACTAATTCTTACAAATTTTCCTTTTGCGAAACGGAATAGAATAGTATAGATGGAAAAGGGTTTTAAACTAGATTTTGAAGGTAATGTAAACGCAGTTTTAAATGGATTTTTTGATGTTAAGACTGAGTGCGGACTGGCTAATTTGAAACTAAATTAAACTAATTATTTTTTCACACTTATAGCTTTAAAAAATTTAAGCTAAAGTTTGCGAAATACCAACTTGACATAACATTTAGTTCACCATACAGAATTTTATGGTATGGTTGCTGGAAAATTAAAATTGGGGGAGCACATACTTCTTCTTTTGTTATGTGTGTGAGCGCGCTGAGTTTGTAATATTGTAAATATATTATGAGAAAAATGATACACTTGGTTTCCAGGAAGTAAAATCACTATCTCGTAATGCTACAATGACAACAGAACAACCAACAACAGCGCAAGAGTATTTTATGAAAACAAACATCATTGAAATAAAAACAATCTACATTTTGTGCTGATTTGACACATTTACTGTAAACTGAACGAGCCAAGAAGAACGAATGATGAAATAAATAAACACAGAACATTTTTAAAGAGATGTCAACTTTTTAAAAGTCAAAAAACCGCTGGAAATATGAGTCTTCAGATCTTCTTTGCAACACAGGAAGAGTTAGCGAACAGATTTTTGATGAGAACGAAAATCGAGTTGTTCAGGTTTGACTTCCGAATTTTATAGTATAATTTTGTTTGTTTCAGGTGGATTTATACACAAAGCAGTTTTCTTATTATTATTAATTTCTGTGAAGATCTAAAACTTGTTATTTTGCTATTATGATTAATAATTTACAGAACTTTCTAGACTGTTTGCGATACAATGGACAATATGTAATATAATCACCATTAGTTTACCTCTCCCTCCCGATTGCATTGGTCGAACATTTATGGATAGCGCAAGCTCAATTTCGTGCCTTTTGTTAACTTTCTAAACTGATGTTATTACGTCATCAGTTTAGATGTTGCCATTTTAAGACACACGTAAAAACGCTGTCTTTTAACAAAACCTCTAAATTAACATCAATGAATATCTTTTGTACCCAGCAAAACCACACAATACCAAATAATGGGTAAAGTAATGTATAGCCATAGGGGCCGATGGTTTACTTTACACCTTACTTCATTGATGAATTTTACAGGTGATTAGCCTCAAAGTTATGTATATACCCATTACTTTTGAGGTGATAATGTAAGGGGTTACTTATATGGTTACGAGAATGGAAATAGTAATGTGTCTACAAATAGGTTTTTAAAAAAGAGCAATTTTTATTAAAAAAAATTATTACAAATATTTTATTTAAAATATTTGTAATTAAAAATAATGTGGTCAAGATGGGAAACCAACCAGGGAAATCTGGTTGCCAGCCAAGAACTCTACCCACTGAGTAGAGTATTAAAAAAACCGGCCTTTTGAAAAAACCGGTTTCGGTTTTCTTCGAAAAATCGAATTTTAAAAAAACCGGTTTCGGTTTCGGTTTTTGCAGAAAAAACCGGTCGACCGGTTTTTTTTTTAATTTGAATAAAAAGCTTATATAATTTGTTTTTTTAATTACAAACAAAAAAAAAAGAAATTTAATATATAAAGTAATAAAAATAAAAAAAATACATTCTTTGAAAAAAAATATATTTTATAATATATTTTAATTGTATTTCATTTCAACATTTTATTTATTGGTTTTTAAGTTTTTTAATATATCTTTAAAATTAATATTATAAAACTATATTCATATCAAATGAATACAGATCATTAAGTTTGTAAATTGGGTAAAATTAGGTACGTTAGTAATTTTAACGTTTGGCATCAAATAAGTTTTTTAAGTGTAAATTTTGTATATTATTTGATCTATCTGTTTTATTTATATATTTCTAATTTTATCAGGCTCAAGATCATAATTTTTTAATGTTACTAACGAACCGAACTCGGGTCGAAAGTGTGCACTCTCTCTAGCGCTGATCCTTACAATTTTTTCCATTTAATAAAATAAATTAGTGTTTAATTATGAACTTGAGCCTGATAAAATAAGTTTTTTTAATATTACATTTTAAATATGTAAAAGGAAAATCTATTTTTCAGTTCTAAAATAATATTTTAGAAATAATATGCAATTTATATGTTTCGTTTTAAGACGATTTTTTTTTGTTTGCTTTTGATAAAGCTAGAAGTGGAAAATACTCTTTCACTAATAGGAGATGTTGGACAAATAGTCAAAAGACAATTATATAAATTTTCTAACTTTTCAGTTCTTTGGTCGCATTTATCAAGATATATGAAATCATCATATAATGAATGATTTTGTACAGTCTCTTTTTTAGGATTTTGAATACTGTTTATTGTGTTATTTAGACCAGAAATTAAACTATTTGAATTTGGAATATCCAAAGTTAAGTCTTCATCGGAATCTATCAGACTTACATCTAAATCTTCATAACCAAACAAACGATTATAAGTGTTCGGAAAAAATAAAAGAGACCAAGTAACCCAGTTGGTGATGTAATTAAAAAACCGGTTAACCGAACAAAAAAGACCGGTTTTCTTCGAATTTACAAAATATTCGAAACCGATCGGTTTTTAAAAATAAAGAAACCGGTTGACCGGTTTTCGGTTTCGGTTTTTGAATACTCTACCACTGAGCTATCGACGCATATAGTATTTGATTGCTTTAAACTTAAATGAATTGTTGCGCGCTTCGTTTTTTCGCTAGTGTTATCAAAACAAACATACATTACCCTTTTGCTTACAAAAAAAACACAATGTATCGTATCTAAAAATAGATTTTCAAAAATATTTCAATTATTACTTTACATTTATAAATCATATATTACGTAATCAATAATGAGTAACTTATTACTTTATGCTTGCAAATAATGAAAAAGGTAAGGAGCTATCATTACAAGGTAACGCATGAGAATATTGCACCCATTACCAAAGTTTTGCTGGGTAGCCACAAAAAAAAATAATAATAATAATAATACGAAGTCTACCGAGGCATTCACAGCCTACGAAGCATTATTCCCATAAATGTTTATTATTTAAACGAATGTACGAGTAGAAAACAAATGTGAGATGATGTTGCTGCTAATGATGACGATGGAAGTGGTGTTATTGTTGTTATTGTTGTTATTGTTGGTTGGTGATGATAATAATGGAGCTTTTCGGTTTTTGTGGAGGTGTTAGCGGTGTAAGCTTAAGCTTGATTGATGCCGACACAAAACAACAGTGGCGCCACCACTACCTTTATACAAACGCTATTGAGGTGTGTGCATGTGTGCCGGTGAGCGTGTGTTTTATTTGCTCTTTTGGCCCACTGCAGTTACGAACAATGTAATCTTGTTGAGTTTGCTGCTGCTGCTGCTGCTCCTACTACTACTGCTCTTGCTGTTGTTTCTTGATTATAAACGAATTGTATGAATGAACTGCAAGTTTAATAGTCGTATCTGTATGTTGAACAAACTTAAATGCAATATTGTGTGAGTGAATGTGAACGCTATACCTGTAGCGATTAACGGCAGCCAAGTGCGACAAACAAATTTTTGGACTAACGGATGTAGAGATACGACAAATATCGTGAAATATTCGTTAGCGTTAATGAATGAAAAACAAATTGAATTAAATTTGAACAAAAGCACAAACTGAAAAACTAGAGCACTAGAAAGAAAAGACAATAGCATAGAATGAATGGCACATGTTAAATTACTATCTACACAATTCGGTGTCTTCACGTGAAATCAAATGACAGCAAGCAATTGCCAAATCGATTGCAGAGAACCACCAGAAATTATATCAATTGCACTGAAGTTAAGAATACTTCCCCATATAATTTTATATCATAGTTTTTTTCTCCGAAAACACACAAAATTCAATCAAAACTTATTTTTTCTACAATTAATAAATAATTAAACTTTTCCCCGTTTTTATGTATTAAATTTGTGTTGCTTTTTTATTGCTAAATTCAAATAAAAAATAAAAGTGATATTTGATGGCAGATATTATGGCAAGAGCGGATTGCATGTGAACGATATCATGATATTGCAATAAGATTGAAATTAAGTGTCTTCATTTGAGATGAAATTAGTTTGACAATTGCTTGCTAATATTTAAGTGCATGTGAAGACTTCAAAATTACAAAATTTAAGAGTGGATGCAATCGATTTATGATAACTTATTTTTACTGGTACAACAAAACTTAAGAATGTTTTCTAGGTAAGATTTCACATTTTTTTATTTACTTGCAACTAGATTTTTTAATTTGTTTTATTTAGCATTAGTATAGTAGTGGAAATAGAGCAAAGATGGAGAAATTTTTCTGTTTCTTTAAACTCTGCTCTCTATTATGTAAGCTCTGTATGTTGTTCGTCGCTTGATTATTTTAATGGACATGTGAAAAATAGTGACCTGAAGAATACAAAATAGCGGATGCTCTGCGTAGTATCAGTTGGTTTTATTGATTCTTCTCGCTGCACTTATTTTGATGCGTTTTTTATGAATATGTTTTTTTTTTTTTGGTGTATTTTTCTCTTTGCCCGATTTTGGTACGAGTTTGCTAATTATCAACGGGATTGTACGTAGAATAATTTCTCTATAAAGAGCATACTGTAAGTAGGGGGCGACAACCTTTATCGAATTCGGCAGCAAGTCAAGTGTAATTATTTTGAGTGGAGAAGAATGAAGCACACTCAGATAACAATTCGGATGTGACAATCGACAAAATCTGTAATTATACCCTTCACCATAGGTGGAAGGGTATATATAAGTTTGTCATTCCGTTTGTAATTTCTACAATATTGATCTTAGACCCTATAAAGTATATATATTCTGGGTCCATATGAAGAGCGAAGTTGATTTAACGATGTCCGTCTGTCCGTCTGTCCGTCTGTCCGTCTGTCCGTCTGTCCGTCTGTGTGTTGAAATGGGTTTTCCGAAGAACCCAGACATGATGAGGACTTGATTCTTTTTTATTTCTGTTACATGTGATCCATTTCTGTTTGCTATTAAAAATCAGACAGATCGGTTAATAAATGGCTGAGATATTAGCAAAAAACCAGGACTACCTCTAATTTTTCCAGTAAAATCCCTTTGTTTAATAAGAGTGTGAAGATAAATACGTAGGTTAAATACGTTTCACAACTATTGTGAATGATATAAATAAAAAATAAATAGTAGTGTCGCCAACTTTTTTTTGCCTAGAAAATGCCAAATTTGACAAGAAAAGCGCTGAAACATATGGAAAAATATAAATTTGAGATTTTACATGACATATTATTTTGGATTAAAATTTTTGGACATTTAAGAAAAATAAATGGGGATACCGCTTGTTTGTGGAGAGCTATGAGGTAGTAGATTCCAACGATGTATTCATCTCCTTCAGAATACCATGGTGAAGGGTATATAAGATTCGGCATAGCCGAATTTAGCCGCTCTTACTTGTTTTTTATACCCTTCACCATAGGTGGAAGGGTATAATAAGTTTGTCATTCCGTTTGTAATTTCTACAATATTGATCTTAGACCCTATAAAGTATATATATTCTGGGTCCATATGAAGAGCGAAGTTGATTTAACGATGTCCGTCTGTCCGTCTGTCCGTCTGTGTGTTGAAATGGGTTTTCCGAAGAACCCAGACATGATGAGGACTTGATTCTTTTTTATTTCTGTTACATGTGATCCATTTCTGTTTGCTATTAAAAATCAGACAGATCGGTTAATAAATGGCTGAGATATTAGCAAAAAACCAGGACTACCTCTAATTTTTCCAGTAAAATCCCTTTGTTTAATAAGAGTGTGAAGATAAATACGTAGGTTAAATACGTTTCACAACTATTGTGAATGATATAAATAAAAAAAATAGTAGTGTCGCCAACTTTTTTTTGCCTAGAAAATGCCAAATTTGACAAGAAAAGCGCTGAAACATATGGAAAATATAAATTTGAGATTTTACATGACATATTATTTTGGATTAAAATTTTTGGACATTAAGAAAAATAAATGGGGATACCGCTTGTTTGTGGAGAGCTATGAGGTAGTAGATTCCAACGATGTATTCATCTCCTTCAGAATACCATGGTGAAGGGTATATAAGATTCGGCATAGCCGAATTTAGCCGCTCTTACTTGTTTTTTTTGAAATTGATCTACTGGAAGTTTTCCAATACATATGGATTTAAAGACTTAGGGATCCGGTACAACTGGAGCAAATACCCTCATGTAGTTGCAAAATGACAACAGCTTTTCAAACTAAAATATGTGATTTTTTGGATATTTTAAAATAATAAATCGGCTGTGGATGCACAGAAATATCACTCTTTGTAGCGACAGTCAGTAAGCGCTTAACGAACTTGTATACAAAACAGTAAAACTGTTAATGAATGTTAACTTGGTATGTATTATGTCGATCTGTTAGTTTTCATATTTTTAGAATTTTTTTGGATTCGAGAAGAGAAGATGAAAAAATTGTTAGGATCAGCACTAGAGGCAGTGCCACACTTTCAACCTGAGCGACCAGGTCATCGGCAACCTCATTCTGAAGTACCACCCACGACAACTTTTGGTATTGGCTTATATATCAACCACTCAAAGAAAAAGTGATATGCAAAATTACTTTTCGACAGTTAATGAATTGATTATCCATACAAAAGACATTCTTCCATTTATTTTTAGACTTTTTCCTGCCAACCACCTCTGATTCTCGAAGCACTAATTGACGCTAATTGCCTTCCAACTGCTAATGTTTCCATTTCTGGGGAGGAAACTGGCATGTGTATTTCTACAACATAAATGAGTGTTGTGTCTCCTATTATATTATAACATACATTACATCGTACCCTATGTTTGGTATGTTAATTTGTTATGTATTACATCGATATGTAAGTTTTAAAGAATGTTAGAGTACATTAAAAAATTTGTACCCTCTTGCAAACATTAGTTTGCACTTAACTCATACAAATCGGAAATTGTGGATTGATATTAGCTTATAAACGAGGTTGTGATAGAGTGCTGTGTAAAAACTAGAGGAAAGTCAAACTGAATACCAAATGTAGTCGACCACCCAAAAATATTGCTAATACACTATTCAACATTTTATTTTTTACTGCCCAGCGAACTATATTCACGAATTACCATTATCAAGTTTCTTAAACGTTTTGGCTATTAATAAGTTTTAAATTACAACACATCGAAATTTTATAAAGATCTTTGAGTTGCTCCAAAAAGTAGTGTAGTATTTTTTTTTTTCTGATAAGTCCCTAAATGGAATCATTCAATGCTTAACTGCTTACTTTAAACGAAACAATAGCTTTCCAACCTGACGTTGTTTACAAATTTGTACAGCTCTTAAAATTTCTTTCTTTAAAATCTTTACTAACGCTACCATTTTATTTTTCCGAAAATTTTCTACTACCTTTTATAGTTAACGTCCACATCTGTGTCCTATGTTAAGACAGGAAGCATAAGTTATTTTCTTAGCTTTATGTGATTTGAATCTTTTACCATCGAATT
Organism: Eustalomyia histrio; assembly: GCA_949748255.1. Classification (NCBI taxonomy): domain Eukaryota; kingdom Metazoa; phylum Arthropoda; class Insecta; order Diptera; family Anthomyiidae; genus Eustalomyia; species Eustalomyia histrio. The sequence continues at coordinate 40,712,269 of OX456524.1, forward strand.
TGGCTTTTACTGAAGCGTTTGGCTGCTGCGTTCTATAAATCGGTTGTCATATTTGCTTAGATCACTGCTAACTTTATTGTTAAAGAGTGTTCAAAAATATATAAAGTATTTCATAACATAAAAATTGTGGTTACAAAGTGGCCCATGGTGGGTCATCTAAACTTATCTTAATTTCCATCCATTCTCTCAATCGACTAAGTTGCAACTTTTTTACGTTGAGGCGATGAGGGAAAAAAAGGGCAGCCAGTGTGGACAATTTCAAGGCCTACCGATCTTTCATCGACACGAAATCATTTTTTTTTTTTTTTTTTTTTTTTTTACGTTAGACTAACACTCAGTGGATGTTCCCTACTAATGCAGTGCATTGTGTTAGAATTAGGAAAATATGTTATGAGGGAGGAAAGAGGGAGTAGTGTTGAAGAGTACAGACAATATGCAATATATCTGCAAGAGTACAACAACCGGGTACACACTTTGTTGCTGAATTGGTTACTCAGTGATCAGTGCTATGCCTTCATCACTAATTGGCCCAACAACAAAAAGAATACAAGGCGGTTGTACCGTGCAAAATAGAGAAAAAAATTAAAAAGGGAGAGGAAAGGGAAGGGAAAAAAATCTAGCAACAATAACACAGGCAAATAGAGACATAAAAGCCCTTTGCCCCTTTAAGTTTTTTTTATTAATTGATTTATTGTAATTATTATTTTATCAACACTGGACATAAAAACGTAAACGATATATGCGGACAAAATGCGTGTTGACAATTTAAAAGACAGAACACTACTCTCATATAATAAACCTATTACAAAACTTTTTTATAACTGATGTTGCGAGCGAATATAAATCACGTCTGTACTCTTCAACTGACTATACTATATCTGATACCCTTCTGCGTATATAAAAAAGAAGTAATGTTGTGAAGAGAGTCGAAGTTTTCGGACTACTGAAAAATCTCTTGGTCAAGTCCAGGCATAAAAATTTTATTTCTCTGTTAAGTTCGAGGTTTAATTGAATAATTTTCATGACAAGACGGATTAAAAGAAGCCATACTACGAACCCTCTCCCATAAATCCTAGTTTATCACTGAATGGTTCTGGTATTTATGTTATATATATTATATTGCTCAATTTGTTGGTGAATATATTGAGATGTTCTGTGATAGATTTACCGGGCCTGAAGCCCTACACAGTGGTCCTTAATAGATTTCAACGTCTATGTTCTTCTTCATCCAGTGTTTCTGCGAACAGTTTTAGCGAACAGTCTTACAGTAGAAATTTGAGTACAATGATTTTTTTTTACTTATATCATGTTGGATTCTTATGTCCAAAACATTAATATAATCAAACTGCAACACACAACGTTGAATCTTGCGAGCATTTAAATCGACACTGTTATTAGGTCGCCATAAAAAGTGTAAATAGTATTTAAAGTTTGACCAAGAAAGTCGCTTAGGAAAAGAAAAGCAGAAAAATGGAACTTTGAGGTATCTCTGCATCTCGATATGAATCAAGAAAGTCATCTCCGATAAAATTTACTTGCAATTACTGTAAATTTATTTCTTTACCATCAAGGGATAAACATTTTGTGTTTTATAACGCACCCATTTTTAATAACTTGTTCTAAAAGATTTATGTATTATTACACTGAGAAAACAAATTCGTCGTGACAACCTAATTTCTTGCCAACTGAATATTTTGGTTTCTTGATTTAATTGAAATATTTGGTATCAACCGTAATTCTGTTGCATTAACAGAATTTCAGTTGCGACAAACAAATATATTGGTTGGCAAGAAATTCGGTTGTTACAATGAGTCTGTTTTCTGCGTGTTAGATTACATTAACAACTAAATTCTTTATTATTAACTGTAAAATATATGATTGTGAGAGTGAAACAACTAATTGTGTTTATAAATATATATGTATGTATGTACAATGTACATATAGATATAGTTATAAGTAGTAATTATTCATTTACAAAAGGTGCTCCAAATACAAGTATCTTTTTAAAAATTAAATTAATTAAAATCTTCTACCTCAGCCCATAAAAAGTCCGTAATCATGACTCTGCAGATCTCGCCGTTGAATGAAATGGCATATCCAGCAGCATTTTTGAAAAAATTGGGCCACCACTTTAAGATCCACACCAAACTGTCACTCACTATCGATGCATTGGCCTCTCGATAATGACGTGTGGGGTTTCCGATCCCCAGATGGGGCAATTTTGTTTGTTGATGTAGCCCTCGAGATGAAAATGCGCCTCGTCAGTAAAGATAATTTTTTGAGGCCCAAACTGAGAAGCTGCAACGAAGTGGATGGTCGTTTGCCTTTAATTGTTAAGTTACTTGGACCTTGTAAGCGAATAATCCGAGATCTTTGTGCAAAATTTTCATCATGATGGTAAGTGAAATGCCGAGTTCTTGAGATCAATGGCGAGAGGCGAAATTCTCATCGCTATGCACCATACGACGAGCGGGACCATGAGTGTTGTCCACAAGCAGTCGCCTGAACTTTGTGCACAAACTTGGGTACAACACGCGCGGTGGGTGCTTGACTTTGCCTAAAATTAATTTTCAACAAACGCACAGTTTGGGCAACAGAACACTAACTTTGGCAGTAAGTTTGCAATATTTTCCAAACTTGTTCAAGGCTTAAGAGTCTCATTATGGTCCGCGAGGTATGATACTGACTGGCAGTCAATATTTCAAACAGAAAAAAACTATCAGTGTCAAAATAACATATGATTTAAAAATATACCTGAATTTGGATACCCCTGTATTAAAGTTAGCAAAACCCAAGAACAACAACAAAAATAAACGAAAACATGATAAAATACTTGGCAACATGCAACAATTTTAAATTAAGTGCAAAACTTAAACTTTTCGTATGCATTTGATAGACGACGCCGTCGACCAAAAACTATGCAGACAGATTTTGTTTTGTTTTTTTTTTCTTTTCTTTTTTTAATGTAAACTAGAAAAAGATTGGGGCAACAGACAGACCACCATACCGACATACCGACTAGTAGATATAGGCATAAATTAGATTTTAAATCCCAGGCCGAACAGTAAGAGAGTAGTTTGCAGTAGTAGTAGGTACATTAGTATAACATACCAAAACAGAAATTGTTGCATGAATATTTGAGTATTTGCACATACATACCTACATTCAACTAACTGAATGACTGAATGCACAAAGTATAAATACTCAAAATAACATATTCTTAATTATGAGTTTAAGATTTGAAGCACTAAAAAGGTTTTGAAAGACCTAATCAGAGATCTTTTGGAAGATCGTGGCCATAAACCGCAGTTTCTTATAAACTCAATAGTGACTTCTGTACGAGCCGTAATCGAAAAAGCTCTTTTAAGAATATATTTACCCTAGAATGCTTCTAAAAAAATAATTCAAATCTCGGAAGTTATTCTTTGGCATGAAAATAAATGGTTCAATATTTCTTCGAGTTCAATAGTTCTTCCAGTTCAATCGCTCTTCTAGTCCAATAGCTCTTCTAGTTCAATCGTTATTTTACTTTGACACAATGAATTATAATTTATTTTTTTCAACAAACTAGTTTAAAATTTTTCAAAAGAAAAAAAGCTGAATGTCAAAAAAAAATCTTGTCTGGTAGTTATGAACAAGAGCGACTATAGTTTGATTATTGAACATACAAAACTTGAGCTAGTACGTAATATTAAAAAACAGCCTTAAAGAGCTGCAGATTACGAACTAGTTCTCTAGTCCAAGGTAAATAGCAGTTTAATTGAACTAGTTCGCTCACGAATGACATAACTCTAGTCTCTAGTGCTGCACGCAAAGAAAAAACATTGTTGGGACAATCATATTCGAAGAGCATCATATGTTTTTGGGTTTATGGTTGTGACAATCATAGTCGTACTATAATATGGTTATATTTTTACCATAATATGGTTCCTACAGTTATATTATGATTCAAAAATTACCATATTATTGTCCTAAATAAACATGTTATATTTAATTTATCATAATATGATCGCACGTAATCATATTATTTTCAAAATATTATCATATTATGGTACCTCATAACTATATCATGATTCCTGGATTATCATTATATGATACATAATCTAAGAAAATTTCTTAAAGGAAAATTTCTTAGAAACTATAAAAAAGCTCTTAAAATTTAAGAATATTTCCTTCAGAAATGTTTTTTCTAAAGAAAATTGATATTAACGACTTTTTGAAGAAAAATTGTTAAGAAAAATACTTTAAGAAAAATACTGAAAACTTTTTTTAAATTCTAATGACTTTTTTTAATAAAAAAAATCTTTGATATTTTTAAGACTTTTTTAGAAAGTTTTTAAAAATTTTTCTTTAGAATCTAATAATATTTCTACTACAAAAAGTCTTTAGAATCTAAGTATTTTCTTCATAATCTATGAATTTTTCTTTCAAAGAAAGGCAATGAATATTGATTAGTTTAAATAATATTATATCTATGAGGAATTTTCGAAAAAAAAACCCTTTAAAAAATCTTCTTAATGGGTCAATTGTAGAAATGTTTTAATGACATGTGAAAGGTATTTTCTACCCATCTAATATTTGTTCAGTTTTAGTAAACAATAATATTTCTGACATTTTGTAGTAAAAACAAACTGAAAAAAATTTGGTTTATATGAAAACAAGACAATATTCTGACTGTAAATGTTAAAGTCATGTTTTATTTGATGCATAATTATTTATTGATTGTTGTCAGCATTTTATTTTTGCATAATTATCATATTTTTTTCATAGTCAGAATTTCTGCTACTACAGTATGGTTACAGCCAATAATGATATAAAATGGAAGGTGATAATCATAAAATAGTAAAATATTTAGTAAATAGTGATGGTAGCGACCATGTTGATGGTTAGGAAAACAATAACTTGATTGTGACAACCATACCCGATTGCAGCAAGCAGAATATAGTAGCAGTGATCATATTGCAACCATGTTTTTTCTCTGCATGTGTCAGTGCTTTAACAGCACATTGGAAAGAAAGTGCGAAAGTGTATCATCCCAAGGAATTTTTTCTACAATCCGCTTCCAACAACATATATTTTAATGGAACATATACATAACTGGTAGTGAAATAGTTCGAGACCTGATCTGGTTTAAAATTTATAAAAAAAAATTTATAAGTGTATTGTACAAAATTAAAATTTTGTTAACTTTTATTTTATGTAGAATTATTATGAAGATTGTGTAGTTATGCAACCTAAAAAGAATTGGTACTTTAAAACTCTGTCAATTAATACATATTTAATTATTATAAATTGCAACTACTACGAGTAGTTAAAATACACTATGTTCAATAAACAAGCATATAAATGAACTATAAACCAACAAACCAAAAATAAAATACCAACAAAGAATCGAATGCGAATGAATGCATTTATTCACACCCACCGTCAGTCAGTCAGTCAGTCAGTCAGTCAGTCAGTTAGCCATCCCAACCAACTAACCAGACTGTCGGTGAGTTAGTTAGTGTAATAGTCGAGTAAACATTTTTATGAATGAAAATACATTTTTCGAGTTCGTTGAACTAACTGTTTGGTTCGTTGGTTGCTTGCTTGTTTGTTTTGTTTGTTTGTTTGTTCGTTCGTTCGGCTAGTTGTTGTATTTTATTCTTATTTTTGTTGTTTGCCTGCCTGCCTGGCTGGTTGTTTGTCTGACAGTGAGTAGAGTTCAAAAATGCGCTCATTTATTTTAATGCATTTGAGATACAATTCACATATTTCATGTGCGAGTACACAAAAATTAAATATACAGACCTTTTATACCCTACAGCAATTGTGTTGATAACTACTAAAAATACTCGACCTAGATCCACCTTATGGTTTACCTATCGACTTGGAATTATTTTCTTTAGCGATATCTGTCCTTCTGTGTGTCCAGGTCAACATTATAATTAAACCACAGTTCGCAAGTTGAATTAAAATTGACACTTGAGTTTCCATTGGCCTAAGGAAAGCCTATTAAAGTTGGGGACAATTTGTCTAGACCTGCCTTTCATGGATGTCATAGATATCTAGTTGTTATTTAAGTAGCTAATATTAAAATATAGGATCACCAATATTGTATCCATAGCAAAACAAAATTGGACGTCTTTTGCATCTAATTGAGGATACTTGCTTAAATATTCTTTTTAGCCATTTGATATAGATTTTCTTCAATATTTTCTGACCAGTCTATAAAATCTAGTTCCATTGCGAAATTTGTACCGCAATCCGAAGTATGATCCAAATTTAACTTTGTGTAGGGTGTGATAAAGTCGGCCTGTCCGACTTTAATTTTCTTGATCCAAGTTTTACTTGGTGTAGGGTATGACATAGTCGGCCTGTCCGATTTTAACTTTCTTGTTTTCTTTTTGGTATTACTGCTGTAAATGTTCATTTGATGTACGGATTCAAAATTTTGTACATATTTTAGAATAGAATAGCATACATACTAACACAGAAATATTGGAGCAAACAAATGAACACAACCAGGAAACCAAACATTCTTAGCCCGGATAAAATGTATATCAAAAAGAGATTTGACAACTAAAGTATTTTTTTTTTTATAAAAAACAAAATATTTTCAGGGGCATTGTTTTCCTGTTTCTTAGATCCAAGATTTATGATTATATTGGTTCAAACAAGTTCTATATCTAGTCTCGGAATCGGGTCTAAAATAATCAGTTCGTATCTGAAATCAAAGTACAAGTAGCTTTTAGTACTTAATTAAAATAATAGGTAATACAACAGAAAGTATTTAAAATAAATTCTAAGGCATAGGAAATTGTTTGTTAAACAATTTTATGGAACAGAACACTTTGCCGGGCTGACCAATACCTTCAGAAACTTGTCTAAAAGCATCTATCTATACCCAGCATTAACATGATTTGAGAAGCTTAGATTAATTAGCATCCCTTCTTACTACTACACTTTTTTAAAAATAGAAGAAACACAGGAAATTCTTCCTTTTAATTTTTGTGTTGTTTTCTTTGAATTGGTGTAAGGGAGAGAGATCACATTAGAGCTGTAAGAAGCGCTTTCGATTCTGCAGTGCTTCAAAAATTATGCCTATTTTTTCTGGGATCATCTCAACATGGGTTCATCTCTTTTTTGAAGAGAAGCAAAATACAGGAAATACTATTTTATTCTTACTATTCCTTTCTTTGGAAAGGAGATAGAGGAGAAATAAAATGTAGTGAAAGATTAAGACCTTCAAACATTACAACACTGAAATTGCGCGACATGTTTTATCTCAGAAAAGTTGTTGCGTGTGCTCAGATGGAGAATTGGCAAAGTTTTTGAAGCCTTTTCGATCATAATCTTTGTTATATTATTTTACTTCGGTGGGGTTAAGTGCTGTGGGAGCACCGAAGGAGAATGCTGAATATTCTAAATTGATGTGACTGTCGCTGTCCAACACTACATAAACTACAACGCAATCTATATATTAACAGTATAGTTTTCGTTAAGTCGATTTACCTGATGGTGCCTAATGGTTTGTGTCCGATTACCAATTTGTTGAAAGCAAGTATTCATGGTTAATTCTCAATGTTCGAGTACTGCATTCTGCAAAGTGGATTTTGTTTCTTTTTTCTTCGCACTTACATATTTTTTATATTCTATCTCTATTTTTCTTAAATCTAATCTAGAGAATATTTCAATGTGAATAAAACATCACCAAAGTGTGTAATCGTAATTGACACCCTTGAAAATTTTTGGAGACTTTAAACGATTTAAATAAAGCTTTCCCAAAGAGACTTTCAACTATTAAAATAAAGCTTTCCCAAAGATTGCACTTAAATTGGTTTCAGATAAATGCTGGGCTACATTCATTCCTTATCCTTTTTAATGATTTTTTAGGTCAACCTTCCAAATCTAACTAATTATTGCCGATATAATAATTGCAAAGTCTTATGGCACTTGTGCAAAAATAGTTACATTCGGTATTGGTGTTGACATGCTTCGAATTAAATTAAGTTTTCACATAGATTAAACTCTAATTAGTTCCAAATAAATCCAGAGGTATTGCAAGTTCCAACTTTTCCTCTTTCTTCTGTGCTCAAAAGATCGGCTAAAATCTGTTTTAAAAAGATCGGTTTAAATGTAACCACACCCCGAAAACAGAGCCAAATTTTTTGTTGAAATGGTTTAGCTGCAGCAACATAATTTTTCGTTTGTGGCTGCCGACATGTTATTGAGGAAACCGAAATTAATTTATTTATTCAAATATTCAAGAACCAAGCCCTCTGGGCCAAATATGGTTTGTATACTACCAAAGTCAAATTACTCTTGTCAAAACTGGTTTTCTGTTGTCACAAATGAACCATTCGTTTGTAAGCACAAATATATATTCTCTGTGTAGTTTATACACGAAATCAAATATGTATAATATTGATATTCTGGGTAAAAGCATTTAAATGAAATATAACTTTCATATATGGGACATGTATTCGAAGTTTATGTTAGCACTTATGGACCCTGTAAAATGGAGGACATTGTGTTCTTAAATGTCTAAAGAGTATTCAGTCCAGTCTTTTGACCCAGTAAAACATCGAGGGATTGGGTTTATCCATCATAACCCAGGATTTAATCAAAAAACTTGTTTAGATTATTTAATTTAACAAATGAAAAAATTTCTAAATGCCCAGATAGATAATTTTATAACAGCATATCTGTTATATCTAAAGAAAATCAGTCGTGAGTCCTAGAAGAGCTATGACAAATTTATGCTAGAAAATCTAATGCATCTTCCTTAAACCACAATCTCGGACTTTTAGCCCAGTGCCCAGAATAACCTGGCTCTCACCAAAACGCTAGATGGTTCGACTCCAGCACTCCGAAAGAAATGCTAAAAGGTCTACCGTAGAATGACTTCTATGGAAGTGAACTAGACCCCCGATTATTTATAATATGGTAATACATTAGCTAGAACGAGTCAGTAGTTGACCATCCTGTGAATCTAGAATTTTTGTCCCAGCATCTCTTTCGGATCCTTATCGATTACCAATACCCACCCAAGTAACCTTTCATTTCTATGGATACGCTTATGGGCGATAAAAGCCTGGATTGTCGTATGAATGTTGTTGTTGAGCTTATGGGAGCTTATAGATTTTTAGTGAGTCAAAATATTACCTATATTGGAGCAAAATTAACCAAGTTATTAATGGAATAAAATCGAAATGGTCACCCGGGTGGGTATTGGTAAGGCGAAGGTAATAAACAAATTTTTTCTATTGTATACCTTACTATTACCTTTTTAGTCAGTTTATCTGATAAACGAATGTGTTCTGCTTATATCGATTCGATAAGCTGTCCAACACTGGAAACGAGACAGGCTGATGATATGTTGTCCTTTTTCTTATTCTGACGTGTCAGAATTCGAAGGGTACTTTAAAATTACCCCAACACTACCGCGATCATAAGATAACAAAAAATTTTATCTTTTTCAGAAGACTGGTTTATTCAACATTTTCTTTATAGATGATTTATTCTTTAGAAGTTCTACTTATAATTGGTTTGACGTGCGTAGTTTTACAAATGTTATCAAGATCCCTGCACTCAACATATTGGAGCATCAGCTGTACAGTAAACTCTTTTATCTGGTTTTAAGTCGACCTTGTAAATCTCGAGTTGCTTATTAATGTAGATTCCCTTAAAATGACTGGATTCAAACTATTAACCTCAGAATCGAACGAGGTTTGAAGATACGATGAATATAAGTTCTGAAATTAATACCGGTATGTTAGCATTTAAATCGAAAGCCTTTATTATATATTATCATTAAAGGCATCTTTGACTTACCCTGATTTATCCTCTTTTGTAGCATATTTGTGATTAAGTGAATTATTAGAAATACAATATTTCAAACGACCTTGGCCGTCTTTAATATTTAAATAGTTATTAAATTTTAATTGGAAAACTTTCGAAGATGTCAAGTAATGGAATGCAGTTTCTGTATTTGCACATTATACATTTTATATAACAATATATGTATACTAACAAAGATTCAAGGAACAAGTTTTGGTTGAACTTACAGTCATGACTTAAGTTAGTAATAGTTGCTAGTATAATAATTCAACTTTAAGTATAAGAAATCAAATGCCAACTAACTTCTACTAGAGCTACTGCTACTTCATGCACTACCAGTATCCCTAATGGATGTGAACTACCACTTCCACTACCATCATCTTCCGTTAATCTCTCATTTGCTATCTTTCAATGCTACTACCACTACAACATTACAGGCAACTCTTAAATTACGTGATACTTACACAAAATATTGGAAAGTTGTGTCTAATTTTTTGAATTGCGAGATAACATGCTGGAATTATAAAGAACATTATTTAAAATAATAACAAAGTATTGCTAAATTTTACATAGGCGCTTTTTTGTTTTTATTTCAATAAGTGTGTAACTGAGCTTGTGAGGCTATGGTAAACGCATCGTTTTTTGACTACTCGTAACTTGAGGTATATCTGTATGTTTAAGTATGTAGATGTATCCAGTAGTTGTACTCTTGTTTGTCGATGTGTCGTGTTATATTGCTACACATACACAAATTGAAATACAACAAAAATGTTACCCGTAGATTTATACTGTAATGCAATTTCAATCATCAAAATGTTTTTTTTCCAGGCTGCCAGCCTGCATTCTTCTCAGTAAATGTATTTGACTGCTTTAGCACGTGAAGCATGTTAAGTGGTGCTAAATTCTTTTGTTTTATTCTTCAACGAAAACGTCACGAATCGAGGAGCGGGGAGTTGAAGTATTACAAAGTTTCCATTAATTTTGATAGATCTCATTCTGTACATCGTTGCTCGGATATAAATTTAAGTACATGCATAAATCAATATTATAACAATTATGTTATAAAATGAATGAAATTTGTTCAATTGAAATTAATTACAATTGATTTGTTGATTCTTTTTTTTTCCTCTTTACAATAAAGATGAATTTTGACATTTTATAGAGGTTTAAAAATTGACTTGCTAATTTTATTTATTTATAAACCAACCGTTAATAATCAAATATCTACATAATATCATGAAGTTTTATATTGTTTCAAATGTTTTATTCAAATATGGAACTTGCAATCAGGAGGATAACTAACAAACTCGTAGTCAAAGCAGCAGCTTAAATGATTTACGTATTTTCACCACAGATCATCAATTTATACGATAACTAAGTATAAAACAAAGAAGCAATGGTATTAGATCCTAAGAGCACGGAGCCACTGGATACACAAGCATTTTGAATTGCATCCAGTGATTTGGGTTATAGAAATTTTTTGATAGAAGTAAATGTTGTACAAAAGAGTTACTTTTTCGCAAGCTTAGAGGCTTTGTCAATCTATTCCTTCAATTTTTTAATCTTAATGTTTTTTTCATAACTTAAGCTTCTAAAAGAACTGAAAGTGACTTCGCTATAATGCTGGATTATGATCTTTGAACTCTATAATATGTATGGATTCATATATTCTATCACGATATTTTTAATGGTATATTCACAATACTGAAGGCAGGCCCTGAAAAAGATAAACTTTATTGTATTAATTCGCGAAAAAAAAATATTTTTGTAAATCAGCGAGTTGATTCAATATTTTATAAATCAATTAATTAAATTAGAATTAAAATCATAATTGATGAATTAATTTAATTTGAATCTTTTTTGATTCAATTGTATCATAGCATTTCAAACATAATTCTTTTTTTAATTCGCGTATCAAAAAAAAAAAAAATTATTAGATTTCTAAGTTAAAACAAAATAAAAAAAACATAAAAATTGACTTGCAAATCTCGCTTAGTAAAATGCCCTTTTTTTTAAATGCCCCGTATCTCAAAAACTAAGCGAGATAAGGCAAAACGCACAAAATTTTTGCTCAAGTAGAGTATTAATGTACAAGTTGGTTGAAAAGTTCCTGCGCTCACCAAGAGATGGCACTGCTCGCTCCAAACTTTTTTTTCTCAAGTTGGTATAACTGTCCTTAAAACACATGCAAAGTTGCAACTCATTCTGTCAATTCTTTCTTTGTTTACAAGACATTTGAAGTTGACGTGTCATTGATTTTTTTTAATATGGAATAAATTGAATATCGTGCAGTCATTAGATTCTTTGTTTTGAAGGGTTTAAAAGCAAAGGAAATTTATGAACAATTGTTAGAAGTATATAAGGAGTCCTCACCTTCAAAACGCACCGTTGAATTTTGGGCTGGTGAATTTAAACGTGGTCGTACCAGCCTTGAAGACGATCCACGCGAAGGACGACAAAAAACTGCAACCACAGCAGAAATCATTGAGCTGGTACATAACATGGTTAGTGAAGATCCAAGTTTGACTAAGCGTGAAATCGCTAATGCCATAGGCATCTCAGACGAACGAGTACTCCATATTTTACATGAAGAATTATGTATGAAAAAACTGTTTGGAAAGTTAGTGCCGCACACATAAACATTTCAACAAAAACTGGATTGAAAACAAATTTCTCAGCGTAATTTTCAAATTTCTCAGCGAATAAAACCGACTTCTTGCGTCGTTTTATAACTATGGGTGAGACTTGGATCTACCACCATGATCCTAAATTGAAACAAGAACGTTTACAGTGGACTGAAGCTGGTTGTTCAGCTCCAAAGCAGGTGTTTTTTGAGATGCAAAAGGAATTTTGTTGATTGATTATCTTCAAAAAGGTAAAACAATCAACTCTGAATATTATTGCAGCCTTTTGGATCAGATGGATGAAAAAATTCGTGAGAAAAGACCTGGTTTAAAGAAGAAAAAAAACATTTTTCATCAAGACAATGCACCTGCTCACAAAAGTGTTTTGACGATGGCTAAATTCAAAGAATTAAAGTAAGAATTGCTTGAACATCCACCGTATTTATCAGGTTTGGCTCCCAGTGACTAATATCTCTTCAGAAATCTCAAAGAATTCCTTCGTGGAAAGCATTTTTCGTCGAATGAAGAGGCCATATCAGCCGTAGACGGTAATTTTGCAGAGCTTCCGGAAAACCAATATAAGAATGGTATAAAATTATTGGAAGATCATTGGAACAAGTGTATTGAGCTTCTAGGAGATTATATTGAATAAAAAAATATATTTCGTAACAAAAACAGTATTCTTTCATTTCGAGCGCAGGAACTTTTCAACCAACCTGTACTACGATAATAAAAATAGGAAGACATCCCGAGAAATCTACGAACGAAATAAAACGGGAAACGAAATTCGTATAAAACGAGTGTGTTAATAAATATCATTTATATTTTCATATAAATTGATATGTGAGTGTTTTATAAAAATTCCATGATTTAAAAGAAATTATTTTAATTCGCGAATCAAATTATAGTAGAGAATCAAAATATTAAATTGAAATTATTTCGTTTGATAAATATTAAATTATGGTAGTAAATAATTCAATCAGAAAAATTAATTTATGAATTAATTAGTCAAAAATTAAATTAGATTTGAAAATTGATTCCAGGAATTATGTTTTTAAAGGTCTGACTGAAGTACTCGGCGCTCATATTGCATTTAGTTGTTTTCTTATTTGCACTTACATATTTTTTGTATCGTTCTATTTCTTCTTATCTTATATATAATCTATAGCGTATTGTGAAGAGACCTTAAAAAAATTAAATTATCCGTTCTATCGAAGTTTTTACTCGGATATCGCCATTTTTCCTTAATATGATCTAAGTCCCAAAAAGCACTTCTTACACCCATAATAAAGTCAGTAATCAGTCAGTCTTCTAATTCAATTAAAATTATTTTTATGCAACTTTTTCTTAAAATTTAGAATTAAACTAGTTTTTTTTTAAAGTTCCAATTTAGCATAACAATTTATTTCATCCGCATTTAAACTTATTTTGTATGCTTATTTCAAGTAATTTGTATTTCTCAGTTTTACAAAATTGTTTGCTATCAATATTAATTATAAAATACCCTTCGCGGTCTCGGAAACTTAATAGAGCAAAATGGACAAAGATTCAATGCACCGCCACCCAAAATTACACTAATACAAAACTTAGTCTTTATTGGAGTTTTTCAAAGGAGTTCTTACAACCGGGCTTCCCGAGAATCCCCGACATATTTGACTTGAAATTCTGGTAAATATATCTGGAATTTTCGGATATTTTTTGTGATATTCAGCCTGATTGTGTTTTTATAAAACAGTTCTTGCAAAATTTTACAATCGAGTTCGCCTTATATTTATATTCTCTAAATTACTATAGATTTGTCGGCATAATTGTATTTATTTGTACGAGGGCAGATCAATAAGTCCGTAACTTTTTGAACTCCCCTCGTAGTTATATGAAATGCAACACTGCTCCCATCAAGTACCACCTGTTAATAGACTACTGTCAAATTTGAGCAAGTTCCGTCATTTACTTTGCGTTTAATAGCTGTTCAAAACATACAACCTCGTGGCTTTTTTTTATAAATGGAAAAAAGTGAATTTCGAGTGCTCATTAGTCATTATTTTTTGCGAAAAAAACCGTCAATAAAACCAAGGAAAAGCTTAATAAATACTATGGGGACTCTGCACCATCGATTTCAATGGTTAAAAAATGTTTTACTGACTTTCGTTGTGGGCTTACAAGCACGGAAGATGCCGAACGATCTGGACGCCCGGTTGAGGTCTCTACAACCAAAACAATTGAAAAAAATCACGATATGGTGTTGGCCGACCGGAGATTGAATGTGCGATAGATTGTGGAAGACATAGGCATCTCACATTGCTCAGTGGTTTAAATTTTGAACGATCACTTGGGTATGAGAAAGCTTTCCGCAAGATGACTGCCGCGTTTGCTCACAATCGACCACCAACGGAATCGTGTGACAGCTTAGTTTCTATGGCAAAAATCCATGAAGTAGACTACGAATTACCCCCTCATTCGCCTTATTCTCCGTATTTAGCCCCCAGTGAATTTTTCCTATTTCCAAACCTAAAGAAATGGCTCGGTGGTAAGAGATTTAGCTCCAACGATGAAATTATTGATCAAACAAATGCCTATTTTATGGACCTTAAAAAATCCTACTTTTTGGAAGGTATACAAAAATTGGAGAAACGTTTCACTAAATGTATTGAACTAAAAGGAGATTATGTTGAAAAATATTTTTTTTTTGCAAAAAAAAAACTGTGTTTCATTCAAAACGTCACAGACTATTCGGCCCACCCTCGTAAATTTTAAAACAGAAATATCGGTTTATATGCAGGCGTATTTCTTCGACAGAGCCAACCGCAATCAGGCTGATTAATAGACTCACAATATATTTTCCATTACCGACTGTTTTTAAGTTTTTTTTTATGCAACTATTCTGAGAAAACATTATATATAAACTATTCAAAATACTTTTTGTTTTTCGCGTGTTGTAATTTCCTAGCAAAAAAAAAAGTATATTTGATTTTTCTATTATATAGTAAGTACGTTAAAATGAAACACTAAAAATACGAGACACGCAAATTTAATTTCGGGTCGTTAAATTCAGGGTCGTATCCCGTTTTGTTTTTATACCCTCCACCATATATGGTGAGGGTATATATCAGTTTGTCATTCCGTTTGTAACATGTCGAAATATAGATTTAAGACCCCATAAAGTATATATATTCGTGATCCTTATGCAATTTTAAGTCGATTTAGCGATGTCCGTCTGTCTGTCTGTTGAAATGGCGATCACGACGCGAAGACGCAAGCGGGGGTGCCTATTTTTACCCAGATTATTGAGCATCCTCCCGAGCAGTTTGGTATTTAAAATGAGCAAAATCAGTTAAGCGGTTCAAAAGTTATGAGTGAAAATGTTAAGGTACCTCTAAATTTTCCATACAAATTTGTACAATTTTTCTATATCTATTTTTTTTTCTGTTAAGTAAATGTAAAAAAGCACTAATTCTCATAATTTTTTCAATCTTCTTTTAATTTTCAACCCCAAAAAATTCTAAAAAAAATATAATTTAATATGAACTTGCTTACCCTTATTATTACTTTTTTTGTGGTTGGTCATGTAAAGTTTCATGTTATTAATTAGAACTTACAATGTAAATGTTATTCGAGGGGTTTGTATTCCACTAAACTTTTCAAGTTAGAGAAAACATGGAAATTTATTATTCCAATAACAATTTTTCGCTTAAAACGGAATTTTTTTAAAATAAAAAATTTTATAAAATTCTCCCGTTAAAAAAAAAAACAAATGTCAAAAAGCCCTACATTATGCTATCTACGTACTTAACTAAAATACTACACAGAATAAAATTACAAAATTCTGTTTGTAATATGAAAAGTAACAATTTACACACAATTCAAACAAAAAATTGTTAGAAATTAAATTTGAATTTTAACCAATATTTTTAATTACTTAAAATTTTGTGATACTTTTTTCTGTGTTTAAACAAATTTTATTTAGCTCGATCAACGACCTGTTCAAAACGACAATTTAAATTAATAAAAAATTAAAAAATTAAAATACATAAATTGGTTTTTATGAGAAAGAAATTTCCAATAAAATTCTTTATTATTGACCCATATACCACACAATTCCTTTACAATCTATATGTAAATAAAGCACGTTGGGGTAAAATAGTTACATTTCAAAGACTTTAGGTATAATAATTGGTATTAATAGGAATAGTACGGTATTTACATTACATATAAATATTAAAGAAATACCTTGGAAAATTTAGAGAAAATTACACACAAAAATATTACAAAAATTCTGTTTGTAGTATTGAACAACTCTCATAGAATATTTTTGTAAATACAAATAAAAAAATTTTAAAAAGGCACCAACAATGGAATTTGTAAATACAAAAAACTTTTTGTTATTTTTTTGTAACATAAATTTATATTTTTAAAGAATTTTTATATGAAAAATAACAATTTACAAACATTTCAAACAAAAAATTGTTAGAGATCGAATTTGAATTTTAAGAAATATATTTAATTACATAGAATTTTTTGATATTTTTTTTCAGTGTATGTAAAACAAAAAAAAATATAATATTAATTTTATATATATTTTAGGATTTAACTAAATCGTGATTAAACTATCGAAATGTATTTTTTTTTTTTTGCAAAAAGTTTGCATAAAATATTTTGTTTTTTTTTCAAACAATTTTTTATATTATTACCAGAGAAGACAAAAAAAATTCAATGTATTAAAAGTAAAAAAAAAAAATATTGACAAAAAATCAAAAAAAGCAAAAGTAAAAAAATTGGGTAAAAACACTTAAAAAAAAAGAGAAAAACTAAAAGAAAAAATATTTTTTTAAAAAGCAAAAGTAAATAGTTGGGGGAGAAAACACTTAAACAAAAAGAACAAAATTAGCAAAACTATAAAAAAAGCACAGAGACAAAAAAAATGCGAAAAAGCAATTTTAAGCTCAAAAGTCTTAAGAAAAATCTAATTTAAAGCCAAAAACTGGAAAAAAATAATAATCAGAAAATAGCAAATAAAAGCAAAAACAGCAAAACCAGCAAATTTGCATTTTCTAATTATTACACATATAGAAAATAATCGAATTGTGATAACAAGATATCTGCTTCGTATTCAACAACCCCAAAAACATTCGGATAATTATTTAAAAAGATTTCAATGCAATATTGGATCCGCCATGTGAGTTATGAAAATTCGATTCGTATTTAGCAAACTTCATAAAAATTCCCGTTTAAATAATTTTAACTAAATTCAATCAATACAGTCAGTTTTTTAAAAATTAAAAAAAAAATCTTCTTGACGGTTTGTGTTTCGGACCCAAAAAATTAAGTAACTTAATTAATTAATTAATTAAAAATTAGGTAAATTGTAATAGATTACAACAACAATACAACGACAATACCCATTCCAATTTTTTTCTGTGCATTTTTTTTTGAAAGGAAAAAGTAGCGCTAAAAATGCGCTTCTACTTCTACAGTGCTGTTAAAACCTATTTTATGCTGGAATATTAAAGATAAAATATTTATTAAATACTCATAGTTTAGCTTGTAGCTTTGTCCGATCTCACAACAAAAACTTTAAGGGTTTATTGTAATATAAAATATATTTTCTATTTTAATTTCATTATCTTTATTTTTCAAAATTCGTATACAAACTAAGAGAGAATGTACATTTAAAAATGTACGGGCTCATATTTAGAAAAGTGTAGACTTTAACTTGGCATTTTTTGAAATTCGCGAATTCAAAAGAGAGCCCTTTCTGCTCTCTTTTACAATGTTAAAAAATATTATAAATACAGAGTTGCCAAATTTGAGAAATTTACCCTTGATAAAGAGAATGTCGTTTATAATAAATTTAAGGAGGGAAACAATTTTCTAAATTTCTAAACTAATTTTATTTTTATGGTTGGAAATACCAATAGTTGTAAAGTAGGGTTGTTTTTAATTATTTTTTAATAACCAATACAATAGTTTTACTTTATCAATCGATTACAGGTCATTCCAAATATTTCTAAGCAAAAAATAACGTCCTAATAAAAATGTTTTAATGTTTTTAAACGAATGTTTTAATGTTTTTACAATTTAAGCGATTTTTAAAAGTTTGTCGTTTTTAAAATTTTGGCAATTTTTTTCCAATACGAACGGTTATTTTTTAATTTTAACAATTTTTATTTTGGAGATTCTTAAATTTTGGCGGTTTTTTAATTTTAGCGTTTTTCGGTATTGGCTTTTTTAAATTTTGTAGATTTTTTCAAATTTGAAAGTTTGTTTTAGAATTTTTCAAATTGTACCATATCAATTTTTCAAGTTTGTCTTTTTATACCCTCCACCATATATGGTGAGGGTTTATATCAGTTTGTCATTCCGTTTGTAACATGTCGAAATATAGGTCTAAGGGTGCTTACAGAGTGGCCGCTTGTTGCCGAGCCGAGCTGGCTGACGCTTGTTGCGAGAACCAATGCGAGAAAACTGGTACTATACAAATTAGTACAAACAAGCGCGAAGAGGTCATAGTGGGCGCCGAGCTGGTCAGAGCGCAAAGCTGGTTGAATGCGAGAAAACAGTTTCAGCGCCGAAAACATTGTTTATGTTATGTTGTTATGATTTGAACTTGTTTAGAAAACATAAAAAAAAAATTAAAAACAAAAATTTAAGAAAAAGTAAGTAAAACAAGCAATCAAAAATTAAAAAATTAATAAAAATTAAAACGAAAAAAAAATATAATAATTAAATAAAAATTAAAAAATAAAAAAATTCAAATAAATAATAAAAATTAAATAAAATTATAACAATTATAAAAAAATTTAAAAAAAACATACAGTAAAATCGCTATAATTCGTACCCCGATAATCCGAAAATCCTGATAATTCGTAACAAACAATCGGTCCCTTGGGAAAATCGCAATTATTCGTAATATTTCCATACATTTTATTCCCCTCGATATCTTGTATTTGTTTGATAACAAGAAATACAAAACCTCTTACAAAACGTAATTGAATAGTTTAAAACCTCTTATAATTCGTAATGTGCAAGTGAAATTCTTTAGAATAACGGTTCGAAAAATCATTAACTGCATATAATTACCGTTAACAATGGAATTTGTTGAAAAGCTAGAATTCTTTGCAAAGCTAGTTTCAAACGCACAGCAACATGCAAAAAATGTTTTTTCTCTTTTTGTCTATTGCAGTGATTCTTAACCGGTGGGTCGTGTACCCCTGGGGATCCTTGAGAGGTTTTTCTGGGGTCCGACAAATTATGCAAAAGAATATCCAAGAGCAGGAATGTCAATGAGGTATTTTAAATTTTTATGTTTGAATTTTAAAATGTTTTTCGTATTTTTTTTTGTTAAAGTTTATGTTAATTTCTTTTATGTTAAATTTGAAGTTTGCATTCGATTTTAAGATATAATGAAACAATTAAGTTTTGTTTGAATAGAAATGTCAATATATTGTAGAAAATTTAACAAATATCAATTATTATTAAAAAAAAAATTGGGGGTCTTAAAAATTTTATAAAATATTTGGTGGGCCGCGAGTAAAAAAAGGTTAAGAAGCACTGATCTATTGCATTTCGGTTGTTGTAATTTTGGGCATAAAATTACTATCAAGCGTTCACAAGGAGATATTGGTCTTTGACAAAATTACTCCACTTCTTATTTAATTTATCACCAATATTTTCGAGAATATAATCGAAAGTTTCAATACTCATTCGAGTATATTCTTTAAACTTGGCAGGATATTTTCTTAAATCACTATATAAGTGATGAAATTCTCCAAATTCATTTCGTTTATCATTTATTGGATATTTTCCAAAGGATTTTTTATTGATAAAATACTTTAAAACAGTAGCCGAAGCTAAATACTCATCATCTGACGAATCCATATCTTTTCACTTCAATTTCACATACACGAATGAACAACAAACCCAAATGCATAGAAACATACATAAAACACAAATAATAGATAAAATATCAGCGCTGATACTCGCATCCACTATGCACACTCAAACTTGTTTCTCGCATGAACAAGTTGTCGCAACAAGCGTCAGCCAGCTCGGCTCGGCAACAAGCGGCCACTCTGTACGCACCCTAAGACCCCATAAAGTATATATATTCGTGATCCTTATGTAATTTCAAGTCGATTTAGCGATGTCCGTCTGTCTGTCTGTCTGTTGAAATGGCGATCACGACGCGAAGACGCAAGCGGGGTTGCCTATTTTTACCTGGATTGTTGGACATCCTCCCGAGCAGTTTGGTATTGAAAATGAGCAAAATCGGTCCAGCGGTTAAAAAGTTATGGGTGAAAATGTGAAGATACCTCTAAATTTTCCATACGAATTGGTGTATTTTAGTACAATTTCATAGTAGCGACTGGTATATAATATATTTTCTTATCTTTTTTTACCAATCGCTTAGAAATTAATAATATTTTGTACACCTCAAATATTTTTGACCTCAAAAAATTTTTTTCACCACTAAAATTTTTTTTCACCACAAAAAATTTTTTCACCACTAAAATTTTTTTTCACCACAAAAAATTTTTTTCACCAAAAAAAATTTTTTCACCACAAAATTTTTTTTCACGTAAAAAAATTCGTTTCCGCATCTAAAAAAGTTTTTCACCTCAAAAATTTTTTTCACCTCCATAATTCAAAAGTTTTTTACATTGTTTGTATCAAAAACAATAGAGAACATTGGTGGAGGGTATTTAAAGATTCGGCACAGCCGAATTTAAGCCTTTTTTACTTGTTTAAATTTAAGTGATTTTTTCCAATTTGACGAGTTATACAATTTTAGCGATTTTTACAATTTTGGCAATTTTTTTCAATACGAACGGTTTTTTTTTCCATTTTAGCAATTTTTTTATTTTAAATTCTTAAATTTTGGCGTTTTTTTTAAATTTTAGCGCTTCTTTAAGTATTGGTCACTATTTTAATTTTGGCGGTTTATTTAATTTGAGCGTTTAATCGAAATTTTCTTTTTCGAATCGTAGCAATTCTTCAATTTTGACCTTTTTTTAAAAATTAATTGATTTTTTCCAATTTGGCGAGTTATAAAATTTTTTTCGATTTTAGCGACTTTTACAATTTTAGCGTTTTTTTTTTATTTTGGGCGATTTTTTTAATTTTAGCAACTTTTTATTAATTAATTTTGACAATTTTTTTTAAATTTTAGCGTTTTTTCGGTATTGGATTTTAAAATTTTTCAAAATTGACGAGATATACAATTTTACCCTCTTTTACAATTTTGGCGATCTTTTCCAATACGAACGATTTTTTTCATATTTTAGCAATGTTTTATATTGGGCGTTTTTTTTAAACTTAAACGATTTTTTTTTAATTTTATATTTCGAGTTGTACCATAGCAATTTTTCAAGTTTGACTTTTTTAAATTTAAGTGATTTTTTTAAACTTGTCGATTTTTTCCAATTTTAAACATTTTTCTTATTTTAGGAATTTTTTTTTTATTATTTTGAGGATTTTTTAATTTGGCGATTTTTTTAATTTTGCCAATTTTTTAAATTTTAGCAATTTATTTGATATTGGTGTTTTCTTTTTTAATTTTTGATATTTTTTATTTTTGTTTTTCTTGTATTTGTAAAAAAGAAATCTGTATTATTTTCTAAATTTTTGCTAACAAAAACTTTTCAGTGTAAATCTAAACTTTACATTGTTTTATTTATACAACAAAATTGTCATAAATAATCATAGTATTTTCCCAATTAAATTTTATACATATTTAATACATTTAAAAAAATAAAAGGTTGTCATATTTTATCTCGATGGGATTATAAATAAATTAAATAATATATTCAACTAACAACTTATTATTAAGTACATAAATTTTGTAAATCACATTCATAGTTTCTTTAACTTGCCAACGCTATGCAAGTCTTGATAACTTTGCGATTTTTCATTAATTTAATTTTAATATTAAAATGTGTTATATTTGTAAAAACAGAGGTAAACTGTTAAAAACAATTAAATTATATCCTTAAAAAAAATAAATAAAAAATAAAAAACTCTTTTGCCAATAACTTGGTTAAAAATGCCATTACCCAAGTTTTTTTTGCTGGTTTTCAGGCAAAAACTTGGTTGGTACTTAAAAAAATAAAACAAATAACTGATAAATTATAAAAGAATATTATTTTTCCCTTTAATTATGCAAAAAATTTAGTAGAAATAACTAATAAAAATATTTTGCATAATAAATGTTAATAATTTCTGTGTGTAAATTTTGCCAAGTTTTTGTTTTAATAAAAATTTATTAAAAACATCGACATTGGTTTATTAAGTTTAATTATGCAAAAAATTCAGTAAAAATAAATGCTAAAAATATTTTTCATAAAATGTATATGTAAATAATTTTTGTGTGTAAATTTTGCCAAGTTTTTGTTTTAATAAAAATTTATTTAAAAAAATGGTCAGTGGTTTATAAAGATAAATTATGCAAAAAATTCCGTAGAAATAAATGCTAAAAATATTTTGCATAGTAAAAGTTAATAATTTTTGTGTGTAAATTTTGCCAATTTTTTGTTTTAATAAAAATGTATTTTAAAAAAAAATGGTCATTGGTTTATTAAGTTTAATTATGCAAAAAAATCCGTAAAAATAAATACAAAAAATATTTTGCATAATAAATGTTAATAATTTTTGTGTGTAAATTTTGCCAAGTTTTTTTTTAATAAAAATTTTTTAAAAAAATTGTCATTGGTTTATTTAGTTTAATTATGCAAAAAAATCCGCAGAAATAAATGCAAAAAATTTTTTGCATGGTAAAAGTTAATTATTTTTGTGTGTAAATTTTACCAAGTTTTTGTTTTAATACAAATTTATTAAAAACAAATGGTCATTGGTTTACTAAGTTTAATAATTTTATTTTTTTATTAGAATACTTGGTATTATGAACTAATTGACGCCAGCAGTGATGTTCCTGAAAATGACTATTATGAGGACACCATTTCATATACCAAAAATGTCTATAACAAAATATATGAGTGATTATTATCACATGTATTTTGATTCGAATCATCCATGTTTAACCAATGCACCCATCTATGAGGGAAAATTCGTATTACCATTTCCTAAATGTCGCATTGAATTAAATAAAAAACTATATAAGACCAGGTTATTATCGATATGAATTTGTTTTTAATGCCAAAGTTAATATTACAGCACAAGTTTTGGTCAAGGTAATAAGTAATTAAGTAATGAAATAAATATTAGCAGAAATAAACTGAAATTTACCATGTTTTTAATTATTTTCAACCAAAACCTTGCTAACATTTCCCAAAATCTTAATTAATAAAGTAAAAAAATTTGGTTAAAGCAAAATGTTTTAAAAATAATTGTGTTTAAATTTAGTTTTAAAAACTCTTATGTAGTTGAACTTTTGAGATACATATAAAAAATCTATAATTAAGTTCAAAAGAACAATAATTTAGTTCAATACAATATATTTAGTGTGAGCAAAAACTAGCCTACATATATTTTGTTTGTCAAAAGTATTTTTTTAACAAACAAGCAAAAACTAAATATATTTAGTATAAAAATTTTTAATCTATAAATGAACTAAAATTTTTTTTAAATAAACCATGATTTAGTTGAAATTTTAACTTTAAGGAAAAGAAGTACTTCTGATTCAGTTAAAATGTTAATCTTCAGCATATAAAATACATTTCACATCTCTATTCAGCAAAAACTCCCCCAAATTAAAAATAAAATAAATGCTCTCAAAAAAAAAATTAACTAAAATTTAGAAAAATGAACTTTTTTGGAGGAAAAATTAAAATGAAAATGGCGCCAGACACTTTTTACCAATATTAAATAAAATTTTCCTTAAAATTATAAAACAAATTTTATTTAAAATTTGCTCAAAATTTCAGAAAAATTTTTCCTATTAAGAACTAAATTTTTATTGGAAAACATAGCAAAATTTCCTCCTAATTAGTTCATATATTATCTAAAATTTAACTGTTAGTTAGGAAATGTTTCCTTGGTTTTAAGAAAAGTTTTATTTTATTTAAGTTCATTAGATTATTTTTTTTACTAAAAACTAGGACTTAACTCCCTAAAAATAGGAAAATACTTCCTAACATCAAGTTAAATAGCACTTCTTTTAAGTGAAAATTATCCTTATCCTGCTTCTATGGTTAAGGTAATATATTTTACCATAAATTTGAAAAGTGCTTTACACTCATTGTGTAAGTATTCTCCCACTGACGGAGGACTTTTTGCTACACATTTTTGCTTTAAATTAAATTTAGTTATAATAAGCTCATGTTTTCAAATGCCAGGGGTTATAAAAAATCTTTTATAGTTCTGAATGAAATATATTTACACTTTACACCAATATTTGGTCAGCATATAATGAGTTTGTGCTGATGTTTGTAATTACAGCAGGGAACGTAACGTTTATAAGTGATATCACACAGTTATCATCTTATATAGTTATTTTTTAAAATTAAAATCAAAGGTCGGATAAAACTCTTGCATAGAGAAAACAGATTTATTGTGACAATCGAATTCGCTTGTGGAAAACATTTAATGTAGGCAAATAAAATTTTTTCTAGTAGCTTTTAACCCAAAATATACAAACAACACGTTTTGCACCGTCAAATACTTGGGCTTGGCTCTCGATAGACGTCTTACGTGGAAACAGCATATTAAAGCAAAACAACAGCAATTGAAAATCAAGACTCGTAAACTATACTGGCTACGAGGAGACTGTTAACAGTCAAAGTGAAAACTATTTTAATATATTGAGGCATCATCCTAATCCTCTAGCTTTTGCTCTCATGCCACAAGAAGACTGAAGCGTTGTTGTATTAGATTTGCTCTTGAAAGGCAAAAATGTAAATATATTTTACTAAACAGAAAAAGTATCACAATATTTTAAGTAATTAAAAATATTTGTTAAAGTTTGAACTCTATTTCTAACAATTTTTTATTTGAAAAATTTGTAAATTGTCACTTTTCATATAAAAATTCTTTTAAAATATATAACAAAAAGTTTTTTGTATTTAAAAATTCCATTGTTGGTGCCTTTTTAAAAAATATTTTTTTTGTATTTAAAAAAAAATATTCTATGCAAGATGTTCAATATTACAAACAGAATTTTGTAATTTTATTCTATATAGTTGGCTCAATGGAACCAGTTAACTCCTGTTATTTAGTATCTTAGAAATTAAATTTGCTTATTATCTTAAGATAAATTGGAAATTAAGAATAAATTAAAAAATATTAAAACAAAAATAAAATTTTTTTCAAAAAAAGAAGACGGCACAAGAGTCATTAAAATCTGTCACACTTATGTTTAACTTACTCGATAGTCGTATGAGTGATTTGTTTTATAAATGCAAATACTACGTATACGCATTGGTGTACTTTGATTCGAATTAAACATATCCCAATGTATAATCAATGTTGGGGTATCATTATTTTTTAAACTACAAATAATGATAACTCCTTACATTCTAGATTATTTTAAAAATAATATTAATAAATGGTAAAAAAAAATAAACAAAAAATTTATTTATCTTTTTAAAATAAACTAACTTGCCAAAACGGGAACCGCCACTGAATTCTATGACCCAAAATTATGTTTACATATGACTAAAGTTGATTTAGCGATACCGACCGGCTACATGACCATGCAAGCTTTGTAATCAAACTACAAGTCGCAATTATTAAGATAATTAGATGAATATTTGGTACACAAGTTTGCAATGACCCAAGGACGAATCCTATTAAATTGGTCTAAAACCCTTCCATATTGCCATAGAAAGGTACTATCTGAATTGGGCTTAAAAGTTGGATTGTGAACGTCATGTAGAACCAAAAAATCATGTCTCTAAGTTTAAATGAAATTGGACTATAAATGTATTAGTCTGGAGTCTAAAGCCTGTTTACTGGTATTTGCTTAAATAAACTCTTTTCATTTAGATTCATTTCTATATTTTCTGCCCTGTTCTGACCCTTCCCGGAATTTGGATTGCTTCCTATAAATATATATTTATATAATACGGATTCTGTGACCAATTTTAATCTTTTTTATTGGTGCGTGTTAACTTATAAATTTATTTTTTTGGGCCAATTGTGTGCTGTTAGTTAGATGCTAGTTTTATTACTTTGGAATTTTGAACCTTTTTTTTCTTTATCGAACTCTACATAACGTAGAATGAATAAAAATTGCTATGTTTGGGTAAAAACTAAATAGTTTCGTATATTTCCTAAGTAATATTACTTGGCTTTATTGAAAAAACAGTATATTAAAAAAAATTGATCAATTTTTAAGAAAAACATCTTAGTTTTAAGAAATTTGTATACTTAAATATTACAAAACCAAAAAATAATAAGAATTAGGATTATTAAATCTGAAAAATTTAAGTTTCCACTAAGTTATGAAAACACTAAACATAAATGGGAATTTCAAAATATTTATCTTTCCATCTAAAATGTTTTGATACAATTTGAAATGCATTTCAGCAGATACATACGTACTGCAATACTGATAATTCAATGATAATTCAATGAATAAGTCTACTGATAAACAAGGATTAAGCATTATTTAGTGTTTGAAAACTGTTTTAAACCCTTTATATGCCTTAATATCTACCAGATTATAGATATTAAAAGCTTTGATATCATATTAGAAGCGATATGCTTCTAGGCACCAAACTATTTTTGAGGTTGTTATTGTAGTACAAAATGTATTATTAAGTTACTTTCTACCAAAAATGCATTTACAAGAAATTGTTCAAGAAAAGTTAATAAAAAGGGGGGACATTTGTGAGTAATACCCAATGAGTCCAAAGTGTACAATACTACTTTTTAGGCTCTAATAGTACCACAAAAAAATACTATATTATCAACTTTGTCGCCCCTGAACTCCACAGTGATTTTGTTACAAATTATTGTTTGCGGTGAAAAAAATTTTTGTGGTGAACAAATATGACAAAATATTTTTTTTTGCCATACGCCATCATGAAATCATACTAAAACCATCAATTATACTAAATACACCATTTTGTATGGAAAATTTAGAGATACCTTCACATTTCCACTCATAACTTTTGAACCGCTGCACCCATTTTCCTCATTTTCAATACTAAACTGTTTGGGATGATGTCCGTTGATCTAGGTAAAAATTGGCCATCCAAATGGCGTCTTGGCGCTGCGATCGCCATTTCAACAGACAGATGGATATATCTAGATGGACTTAACATTTCGTAATAATCACGAATATATGTTTACTTTATGGTGTCTTACACCCATATTCCGACACAATACACACAGAATAATAAACTGACGGGTATACAAAACTATTCCATTTGTGAATATAAATTATTTAAAAAGCTGAAATCAAAGAAGTTTTTACTGATTTTAATCCCTATTTTTTACCCCTCAAACATGGGATTTTCCCAAAAATAAAACAGATGGGTCCAATAATTTTCACTTGGAAGAGTTCGCTTGTAAGAGTATATTTAGAACTTTTTTATTAAATACTTTCTAAACAAAACTATAAAAAATAATGTTCTTTGAATAATAATCAGGAAAATATTGATTTTTAAGATTGACATCGCGTTAATATCCAAATCACCACTTGTTCTTAAAATTTAGACATGAATTCCTTTAGAAATTCCTAAAAATAATTCCAAAAAACTTAACTGAATCTTAGGGAACAATAAAATAAGTGATAACCAAAGAATTACTAGAATAAACACAATAACATAAATTTATGAGTGCTCTTTTAGAGCATACATACATAGATATGTAGTGGTAAAACAATTCTCACACAGACTGAGCCACAGATAATACATACATTTAATACAAAAACAACAACATTAAACTAACTGTGGAATGTCGTTTTGTAACTTGTATAACAGTGTTGCCAAGTCTTTTACAAATCCATCTAAATTGTCCAACAACACCCCTTTAAAATAGGTTTTCCAAAATTTGCTAATTTTTTAACTTTTTTTAAATTAAAAAAAAAAAAATTATAACCAAAAAACGTTAAAACATATTACTTCGTTGGTGTGCAAAAACTGTAAAAATTTTGCAAAATCAATTATCGAACCTTTTAACCCCTAAATTTCCACCTAAAAAATTGTTACGCCCTAAACGGCTGAAACCCTTAATAACTAGGTGAAAACCCCCTAACTTGGCAGCACTGTTCTAGAATTAAATATGCTGTTTTTTTCTAATGGATTTTGTTCGAGGCAATCTCTCTGTCAACTTTATGTCGTCATCCGTCCTCATCATTTTACAGATATCTCAAACAGGACTTCTAGTGAAACTACAAATAAACAGTTTTTTTATGAAAACAACTTAAAATATAATTTGGATCAAATTTCGAGAAGCGGGCTTAATTCTGCATATATTATTTATTTTCTATAATTTATTTATATTTTATCAGATTCGAGATCATAATTAAATGTTACTAGAGAATAGTAAAGACTAATTTTATAAATGGAAAAAAACTTATGAGGATCAGCGATAGATTGAGTGCACACTTTCGACCTGAGCGACCAGGTTATGTCATCTTGTGTGGAAAAAAAAAAATTAGTATGCCAGATTCCCAATTCGTTCCCAGAAATGGAAACATTAACAGCTGGAATGGCAAGCCTGCCAATATGTGCCTCGAAAATCGAACCACGAACCTGATAAAATATAATTAATAATGTTATTTTATTTCAAAAAATTAATTATTTCATCATGGAGTCATATAGAGCCCAACGGCACTTAAGGGTTAATTTTCTAAAATAAAATAAGAATATTATTTTAAGATCTTGGAAAAATAATATAAAGTAGTTTTATCAATATACCTTCAGAAATATCTGTTCTATTCAAATGTTGAAAAAAAAAAAATAAAATTAAAAATAAATAAAATAAAATTAAGTATATCTCCATTTTGCCATAATTAAAAGGATTGATGTATATTGTTTTGCAATATTAAGGCCAAAAACTTATAGAATTTGTAAAAACAAAAGAAAAATTTTCCTAAAAGCTGAATAAGTACACAAACCGCTGTTTTCTCGAAATCCGCTGAAAAAAGTACGCTGCCCTCGCCAAAAAAATAATACTTACAAATTTTGTAATTTTTAATCTCTAAAGCCCAATCGTTGATTTTTTGAAATTTCTTTAAGAATTGTTTTTAAAATATAAAATTGGAGATTTGAAACCAGTGTTTAAAAATTCTGATCTATATAGAATTAATTTAAAGTAAGTACATTGGAATTAAAAGAATACAAAAAGGTTCTTGTAGTAGATAACTTCAATCCATTTTAAAAATTTGTGATCGAATTTGTTGTACAAGTGGTCTGTGACACATTAATTGCCGGGGGAAGTTTTAATAATTCGGCTGTTTTTCAACCGATTTTGCTTTTTCTTCCTTATTAAAAATTGTGACATTCACTTGTGTCGTCTATTTTTCGTATAAGACTGATCTACATCTGAAATATTTTTTAAGTCAGAAACTTCAGTGTAAACTCATTGTACAATAAATTCATAATTTTTGAAGGGTATAAAAATTGTGTACAACGCCACCATATCAAAAAGTAAACATTCATTCGTACAACAGTATTAAATATTTAATATGTACTCTTTAAACTCTTGCAATACTAATGCCAACTTTTTTGGAAAATATAAAATAATACTTTATGACCGAATTAGAAAAATAGCAAAAATTAAAATACCTTGTTTTAAAGGTCAGACCTTTAAAAACATAATTCCTTAAATCAATTTTCAAATCTGATTTAAATTTTGACGAATTAATTCGCTAATTAATTTTTCAGATTGAACTATGTACTCCATGTTCTCCACTTGGGTCATTGTCTATTTTATATAGTGTTTGGAAACAAACCCAAAAACAACAGACAATTATACTAACATCAACGAAATTTAACAATTTATCCTCTATTTTTACACTTTACAGTCAAAACGCGTGGATACTGAGAAGAGTTGTGTTGCGGCAACCGAAAATACTAAGTATTCTATCCTGCTGGATCTGCGAAATTTTTTTAATTATTATTCTCTATAATTTACTAAAAAAAATGTTCATGTTTCTTTGCAATAAAACAATTTATAAAAAAGTATATGATTATATTGATCTAAAATCCTATTAATACATTAATAAATGAATATATTATTATTTTTTTTTTAATCTCGATCAATTTAATTTTAAACCCGAAGAGTTTCATGGAATTTTTATAAAACAGCCTCCTTGGGATGTCTTCCGGAACTGGCCAATTTTTATTAACGCAGTATATTAATACTAGAGCAAAAAATTTGTCCGTTTTGCCCTATCTCGCTTAGTTTTCAGATACCAGTCATTTTAAAAAAAATTTTACAAAATGGCGAATATTTAGAAAACTAAGTGAGATTTGCAAGTCAATTTTAATGTTTTTTTTTATTTTGTTTAAATTCGCAAATCAAATCAATCTTTTTTTTAATTTGCGAATTTAAAAAAGAATAATGTTTGAAATGATTTGATTCAATTGAATCAAAAAAGATTCAAATGAAATTGATTAATCAACTTTGATTTTAAATCTAATTTAATAAATTGATTTACGAAATATTGAATCCACTCGCTGATTTACAAAAAGAAGTATTTTTTTCGCGAATTGATTCAATAAAGATTTATCTTTTTAAGGTCTGTTATAGGTATAAAAAAAAAATGTTTTTGTCAACTATAGTTTATTGTAGTATAATTTTTTTTTTTTTTTTTGCAAATAAACAAAAAAAAATATATTTCAAATATGATATACCTAATAATTGTTGTAATTATGATTTTTCTCTCTGTGTAACGTATGGATAAAACTGTCAAAAATGAACGAAGTATATGGCCGCCTTAACAGCGACCAGCCGCTCATAAGAATAAAAAAAGTTTATATTGACCACTTTAGCTGCGTAGTAAATTTTGAAAAACCTTCCATCGGTGGTCGAAATCAAAAATCATACATAAAGTGTTACGGATATGATTTAAGCTATTTGCGGGTGTATTTGCTCTTTCTCTAGCAGCATTATCTCGCGTTTAAATGTGCCTTTACAAAGTAATCATCCCAATTAGCATTGTGATCCCAACATACCAAATGACTTGAGAAAAATATTATTATAAGCTTAGAAATACAAGCCTTAAGCTTGAAAAAGACTTGAGAATATATTGCAAAAAGGCTATCGTAACAATTGTAGAAAAATCGAAACGGAACCCTCGTGAAAATATTATGTGTGTATGATTACTATGAGCTTATTCTTGCAATTGTAGAATAAGCTTACAAAATAATATATTATTAATAGTTGAAAAAGTGAAATCATAATTAAAAAAACAAAAAATCCCTGAAGAAGCTATCCATTGAGAAAGCGAAATATTGGATAACAAATAAATAATTTTGTATAAAATAGACCTTAAGCTTGAATACTTATTACCTGGAATAATTATTTTCTTTAATTTATTTTTTATTTTAATTTTAAAAATAAATAATAATAACTCATTTTAAATATAAAAAATAATAATTAATTTTATATATAAATAATAATAATTAATTTTAACCATAAATAAAAATAATTAAATTTAATATGCAATTACACGTTCACTATATAAAATTTACAACTAAATGTACACGCAAAACACGTTTGACAAATTTAAAGAAAAAGTAATGGCACTTGTTGTATGCATTATAAGCGTAGAACAAAGACAACAAGACTAGAATGTATTGAAAAATATTTCTATTTCAATCATCATATTGCTTTGTTGTTGTATGTTGTTCATAAGCATACTTGAGAAAAAGTTATGTATAATAAGCTTTTCTCAAGCATTGTTAAATACTGCTTGTGAATTCACATTTAATCAATATTGTAATAAGCGAAATTAAGAAAAGCTTAAAACACACTATTAATATAAGCTTATTCTCAAGTTGTATTGCAGTTTGATTGCTATATGGTATATTGGGATATTACATCACAGAAAGACTGGATCAGCCAAACATAAACGTATCTCTGTATATCAAATTAAATGAGTTAAATAAGAATAAATGTTGTGTTGTGCTTTTTAACAAAAATCTGTGTATTGACGTTTTCTGTATATTTAATGCATAAGTCTTGAGTTACACACATCAATTTTAATTGCAGCATTTCTGTGTTTATAGGAGAGGTAGGAAAGAAGAACGGAAAGGGGTACAAACTTGCTTGTACTCGCAATTTTCTTGTGTTTTCTAATTCGTACTTTTTTAATATGAAAAATATATTAAAATTGCAAAAAGAGACTTTTTCAGTGTGTACACGAATGCAAGTTTAAAACAGAATTTAAAAAATAATGCTGGGATTATGAAATAAAAAGGGAGCAACACATCATCTTCTTTTCTTCTTCAACTCATTACATTTACTATACAGAGATAGATTTACGTCTCGCTAATTAAGGCACGACACAAATAACAATTATCAAAAAAATTTTAAAAATCATTTTTTTTCTTTAATGAATCTATGAAAACGAGGAAGAACGATAGATTTCCAATTAGATTTGATGCAGTATATAACAGAATTACATGGTATTAGTAAAATCAAATGGTTTAATTTTTGACGTTTACAAAATATATTGGAAAAGAGCTACAAGAGCGCCATTTCATTCTAACTGAAATCAAACAACAACAATGCGCTTAGTGTAGCCATATTGAAACAATATATAAAATATAGGGCAGTTTCGTTTCTATATGTTCCATGGTATCTATATTGGTTTCATTCTAACACAAAAAAGAAAAAAATTTGCATTTGTGGGTAAAATTTCCTTAAAATCTCAATGACAAAAATAAAATCGTGTAAACAAGTAAAAAAAGGGCTTTAATTCGAATGTGCCGAATCTTTGAATACCCTCCACCAATATAATAGGAAATGTTCTCTACTATTTTTGGTATTAATAATGTAAAAAACTTTTGAAATAAAATTATGGAGGTGAACAAAATTTTTTGTAAAAAACTTTTTTGGATGCGATAACAAATGTTTTGGTGGAAAAAAATTTTGAGGTAAAAAAATTGTTTGAGGTGAATACAAAATATTATTCACTTCTAAGCGACTGGTGAAAAAATATGAGAAATTATATTATGTACCAGTCGCTACTATGAAATTGTACTAAAACACATCAATTTTTATGGAAAATTTAGAGGTACCTTCACATTTATAACTTTTTAACCGTTTGACCGATTTTGCTCATTTTTAATAATAAACTGCTCGGAAGGATGCACAATAATCTAGGTAAAAATAGGCACCCCCGCTTGCATCTTCGTGTCGTGATCGCCATTTCAACAGACAGACAGATAGACGGAAATCGCTAAATCGACTTAAAATTGCATAAGGATCACAAATATATACAGTGTGCGACAAAATATATGTACGCACCTGTGGTTAATAAGATATGTCTTAATAAAAAATAAAAACACATTTAGATTTCTAATTTTTTTTATTTATTTATAATATTAATAAACTAAACTTACTAAAACAAAAGAAAAACAAAAAAAAAAAAACTATTTAGCAAAAATAAAAAAAAAAAATAATATGAAATCTTTGACATCGATTATTTTACGCGACAAAACAAAATCAAATTTTCTGTTTATTTATTAAAAATTTAAATTTCACTTATATTTAGTTGCGTAGCCCTTATTTTTTAAAACTTCTTTACATCTGCGTGGCATGGACTCTATTAGATTAGATAAAATTTATTTGGAAATTCCATTCACTTGTCGGAAAAGGCAATTATCGCGATTTATTTTTCGATCTACAATATCCCATAGATTTTCTTTATTTAGGATTAAGATTTGGCGATTGTGTTGGCCACTTCAAAAAATTGATCTTATTGTTCACGAACCACTCCTTTACACATTTAGCTGTGTGTTTTTTGATCGTTGTCGTGCTTCAGTGGCATTTCCTCCTCTGCGTGTGGGAGCATTATATTTTTTAGGATATGCTTATGAATTGGTCCGATTCCATGCCCAGAAAAACATCCCCACACCAAAACATTCCATCCACCGTGTTTTACCGTGCCTTTAGTATACCGATGATTAGGGCGTTGTCCTTTAGGTCTGGTCGTCCCGTTTGCTGGTTTTCCTCGGCCAACTTTATGTATAGAAATCAACGAGTCTGTAGAACGAAAACGGCTTATAATTCGTGAAAGAACACTATGATTGATTACAAATTCGTTTGCGATGGATGTCACTGATTTACCTTTATTATAATCATCTATTATTTTTTCTTTTATTGTCACTGAGTACTTTATATTACCCATTTTTTCTTAAAAAAATGGCTGGATATGACCGATGACTCTGAAGACAAGGAACAACTATAAACACGTGCAATTTTTTTTCTAATTAATCTTAGAATGTTTTAAACAGAGTTTTTAATATTTAAATAATCAGTGCTGCGATATTAACAGCTAAGCATAGGAAATAATTTTTTAAGTAAAACAATTTCACTCGAATTTTAAAGCATAGTAAATTGTTTTTGCGTGGAAAAATTTTGCTCAAACTTAAATGGCTTCAAAACGTAATTTAAATTGTAAAAATTGATATTTATTTTATTTAATCAACTGGAATACACACAAAAACCCCGAAAAACGTAAACCTCATTTTTGGTCATCGAATACAGTTTTGAAAAGTTAGGTCTTTTTAAAACGATAGTTTGTATTCACTCAAGCGATTTTTTCTTTATATTTTGGATAACTACAATAATTCTTTTTCTCGTTTCAATTTGGGATACCAAAGTATTATATATTTTATTTATAGAGTGAGTGGAGTATTGTAATTTATTAACTGGCCTCTAGGCTTTCAAATTATAAAATGTTGAATAAAAAAAAAAGACTGAGTTTTATTCATTGATTTTTTTACTAATTTTCTATTTTTTTATATTATTTTTTGTTTGCAATACAAAAAAAAAATTATTTTCAGAAAAGAAAACGGCACACCAATGCGTATGAGTGATTTGTATTAGAAGTGCAAATATTACGTATACGTATTGTTGTACTTTAGTTCGAATTAAACATCTATGTAATAAGTTCTTACCTTCTAAATTATTTTAAACATTATATTCATAAATACTAAATAAGTAAAAAAGACATTAAAAAGTCAATATCAAAAAATAGCTGCATTCGATACAAATTTAAAATTTTAATGTTTTTTTAAAACGATCTAATTTTCCATAACGGGGTAAGCCACTGAATTACTGTGTTATTCGTCAGCAATTAAAGGGTTAATATTTTAAGACAAATCTCTGTCAAAAAACGCAAAGTATTTAAATTATATTTTTCACACTGTTTTAAAAAATTGGTATATTTAGGCCATGTGCGAACTGACAAAATACTGGGTGGGTGCGAACTGGCTAAACGAAATCGAAACTAAATTCAGGTTTTTAAATTCCTCTGAAATTTAAAAATATTTAAACCCTTTTGTCAATTTGTATTTAGCTTAGAATTTATTTAAGCACAGGGCCTTATTCATGTTAAGTAATTTTTATGGAATTTTAAAATATTTTCAAATTCAGGTTTCTAAATTTCTCTGAAACTTAAAAATATTTTACAAAACAATTTTAAAATCTTTTGCCAATTTGTATTTAGTTTATAATTTATTTAGGCACCTTGCGCAGTTCCTTAGACAATATTTAAAATTGTTATAATTCCTATCTAAAATTATCGTGTCTTTAAAGACATGTCAGCAATTTTTTAAGGAAAATTAATAAAAAAAATATATATTTATTTTAAGATAACCTATTATCATTATTATACAAAAAAATTGGCCTCTTCAAACATCCCTTTTTCCGGTTTTGGGTTTTTACTAGAAAAACCGGTTAACGGGTCGAATTTTTATCACATTTGTGTCACAAATATTTTATTAAATCTCAATTTAAAATTCGCAAACTGAAAGAATTTTTTAAAAAATAACCTCAAAAATGATTTTTTAAATTTTTTTATTTCGATAAGAAATGTCTGTATTTTTCTCCCGTATGATGCAATCTATTGAGAATATAACACTCAAAACTAATATTGATAATATGACAATAATTTACAAAATTTTGCATTATTTAGTAGAAAATTTTTATCAAATTACACAGCCCAAAAAAATTATACTTTTTGCGAGGTCCTGCTAACATAAGTTCTAACATTTTAGAGCGTTTCAATTTTTTCAAATTCAAAAATATTTTTTAGTGAAATGATTTCATTTGAAAAGTGTTTTTTTTTTTCACCACTACTAGGTTTAAGCCCAAATTACTCTGACGTAAACGTAAACGTGTGGAATCAGCTAAACCGTTATATTTATGAAAAGGAAAGTTGAAATGAGTACTCGAACATACACGATTCGTAACGTTGCGGACTACTCTGTTAAAAATATATTTTTTTCCATTTTTTACGTGACAGTATAGAACAGCTGATAAGTTTTTGTTATTGTAAAAATATTAAAAAAAAAATGGAAGCAGAAAAGAATAAAATTAGCTCTAAAAAAAAAAATAAACAATGGATGATGAAACATTTATATTGTTGCTCCAGGCCAATAAATAATTTATAACAAAAAAAAACCCATGTTACATTTTTTGCACATTCATCACGAAGAAAAATATTTATTTACAATATATATTTTTAATTAAACTGTTGTTTTATTTTTTTTTTGTAATTGTCAAACAGGTTGTGTAAGTAATGATATTGAATTCCACGTTTACAAAACGTTACGTCTTCGCTCGAGTAATGGAGCCTTGAATCAGCCAAACGTAAACGTATCTATGTATAGCAAATTTAATGAGTTAGAAAAGAATAGAGGATTTTGTGTTGTGTATTCTATTTCATTCTTATGCATTGAACATATACAAAACGTAAAAACACAACGACAATCTATTCAAAACGATTAAAATTTATTAAAATTTAAAAATAATACAAAATATTCAGAATTGAAATTCCAAAATGACTGACTTGAAGTCGATCAACTTTGATCTCGTACAAGATTATCAAAAGAATGCAATAATTTTTTGATGCATCAGAATTATTTGATTTGGTTTTTGTTTGCAAAATTTTTTGAGATATTGTGAAACTAAATATTAAAAAAGAAAATCATGTTTGTATCAATTTCGATTAAAGTTACTTTATGAATTAGTGAATAATTTATAATTACTTTAAATCAATGATTTGCTATTGGATTTAATTATAATTCATTTAATATTAATAGTCGTCTCATTAAATCGATTAAAGTTTTTTTCGATTAAATAATTTATTTTATGATTGAATTCGCGAAATAAAACATTTTTAGTTGAAATGATTTTTTTAAATTGAATCAATTCGATTCGTTGAGTTTCATATTGATTGAATTTTTCAAATCAATTCGTTGAAAATTCAATCAGATTTAAAAATTGATTCAAGAATTATGTTTATAAAGGTCAGGTTTTTATGTTTTTCATATATGCAACACATTTCTGACATGTATAGTCGCTTGTGTGATAATGTGAACGGGGCTTAAATGGTTTCATATCCTCGTAATGAAATTATTGTATAACATTAAAATTTTTAAACTTTAGAAATCGTTTTTCATGATATGGACGACCGAACATAAATTGCCGAAAAATGTTTAATTTTTCGGATTTTAAAAAAAATGTACCGTCAAAAAAATTGTTTTGTCATCTATTTATATAAAAAAAAAACATGGGGCATACATATCGTCAGCTGAAATGCAGAAAATCGTAACTAACAAAATTTTCAGAACTGGTATTCTTGCTGATTACAATTCATTCAATAACGGTTTTATAATGATAATTCAATTTATAGGTGTTTGTTATTTTCCAAGTTTTTTTGGCTGCCTGAAAAATTTTAAAGTGGAGCTGAGTGATTATGAACGGCTGCATTGAACTACAGCTCTTCACAAAATTTTATCGTTATATCATAAAACTGTAAGATCTATAAACGAACTTGTAAAATTGACTATTAGCGTTTTTTTGCCTCTTATGTAAAAAAATAAAAATGTTAGTTACGACCTTTTGAATTTCGCTTTAAAAATAAAATATATTGAACTAAATTTAATTTCTTTTGGTATATTATGGCTTTATTACTCACACAAAAAAAATTATCAGTTCCAACTGTTATATAACTGAATATTGCTTTCCACAACAAAATTCGGTTAACACAACAGAATATTTGACTCTATTTCAGCCAAAACTTTTTTTCAATAAACGCACAGTGTGGGCAACACTGCACTCAATTTGGAAATAAGTTTGCAATATTTCCCAATGTTTATCAAGCGTAAAGCGATTTATTTTGGTCCGCGGAGTCGTTACAATCAATAGCGGATCGAACAGGAAAATCTACCAGTGTCAAAATTACATATGATTTCAAAAGACAACTGTATTTGGACCACCCTGTACATACTTATATGCGTATTTTATGCAAAAATAAACGTTTACAAGCGTTACATCTGAAATGCCAACATCTAGGTATTTCTGATGTAAATGCGACCGTACCAGTCATTTAAAATTCACTTAATCTACAGACCCCAAATGATATTAAATGATTTTGACACATGAGCTTCTATTGATCTAAGGAAGAACGCTAATAAGAGGTGCTGTCTTAAATTGTAGTTAGAGATACAAAACCGTAGATATTAAAAGGAATCTACGAGTTTAAACATTGTTTTTGATTCGCGAATTAAATATTGTTTTTTCCTTTTTTGGTTTAGCGCGAATTATGTTTTTATTTTTTGATTCGCGAATTTAAATTCTTTGTTACATTCTGCGAAATAAGTTTTGCCTTTAATGAGTTTGTAAGAAACAAACTATCATTGAAATCATTCATTTTATTTTCTTTTATTTGATCTTCAATATTATATTATATTGTTCTTTGAAATTAAATTTGAGATCTTGTTTGTATAAAAATAATAATGATTATTTATTTTTCAATATTTCGTCTCCATATAATATAATTTTTTAACAATTCAAACTTATATATAAAACTTTTTTAAAAAATTATATTATATAAAGAAATTATTTCCCTGAAGAAGTCACCCAATGTGGAGACGAAATATTGGAAAATAAATAATCATTATTATGTTTATACAAACAAGATCTTAAGCTCAATTTAAAAGAATTATATAATGAAATCATTAATTTAATAAAAATTTAAACTACGAAATAAAATCAATGTTTTGAATCGATATCGAGACCTTTCAACAAATTAAAAAAAATATTACAATTGTGTTGTTCATAAGGATTTACAATCTGTTGTATTGTGCTCAGGGATGGAAAATATGTTTTCTGTTATTGTACCAACCAGACAAACAAATTGTACTTTTTCGATCCCCACGGTACCAAAACTTTTTCGCTTTCTTTTTAACAATTTTATCGTATTGAGTCAGATTTGCTTAGACACTAAAAAGACTTAAAAAAAATTTAAATTGACCGGGTGAAACAAAATTTGTCGTTAATTTTATGTAGTCGTATAATTCCCACAAAACTTTGTAAAATTTTACTCTAATTTTTATGTTACACCTTTTTTTCTGGTTGTCCGCCTCCCTTGGAGGGCAATTTAACCTTTTTAGGATTTGCTATTTAAAAATTTAAAGGCATTTAATAGCTTTTTAACAATAAAACGGCTGCATTGAACTACAGCTCTTCACAAAATTTTATCGTTATATCATAAAACTGTAAGATCTATAAACGAACTTGTAAAATTGACTATTAGCGTTTTTTTGCCTCTTATGTAAAAAAATAAAAATGTTAGTTACGACCTTTTGAATTTCGCTTTAAAAATAAAATATATTGAACTAAATTTAATTTCTTTTGGTATATTATGGCTTTATTACTCACACAAAAAAAATTATCAGTTCCAACTGTTATATAACTGAATATTGCTTTCCACAACAAAATTCGGTTAACACAACAGAATATTTGACTCTATTTCAGCCAAAACTTTTTTTCAATAAACGCACAGTGTGGGCAACACTGCACTCAATTTGGAAATAAGTTTGCAATATTTCCCAATGTTTATCAAGCGTAAAGCGATTTATTTTGGTCCGCGGAGTCTTTACAATCAATAGCGGATCGAACAGGAAAATCTACCAGTGTCAAAATTACATATGATTTCAAAAGACAACTGTATTTGGACCACCCTGTACATACTTATATGCGTATTTTATGCAAAAATAAACGTTTACAAGCGTTACATCTGAAATGCCAACATCTAGGTATTTCTGATGTAAATGCGACCGTACCAGTCATTTAAAATTCACTTAATCTACAGACCCCAAATGATATTAAATGATTTTGACACATGAGCTTCTATTGATCTAAGGAAGAACGCTAATAAGAGGTGCTGTCTTAAATTGTAGTTAGAGATACAAAACCGTAGATATTAAAAGGAATCTACGAGTTTAAACATTGTTTTTGATTCGCGAATTAAATATTGTTTTTTCCTTTTTTGGTTTAGCGCGAATTATGTTTTTATTTTTTGATTCGCGAATTTAAATTCTTTGTTACATTCTGCGAAATA
Source organism: Eustalomyia histrio (assembly GCA_949748255.1). Taxonomy (NCBI): domain Eukaryota; kingdom Metazoa; phylum Arthropoda; class Insecta; order Diptera; family Anthomyiidae; genus Eustalomyia; species Eustalomyia histrio. The sequence goes on from OX456524.1 coordinate 40,753,201, forward strand.
AGTTTTGCCTTTAATGAGTTTGTAAGAAACAAACTATCATTGAAATCATTCATTTTATTTTCTTTTATTTGATCTTCAATATTATATTATATTGTTCTTTGAAATTAAATTTGAGATCTTGTTTGTATAAAAATAATAATGATTATTTATTTTTCAATATTTCGTCTCCATATAATATAATTTTTTAACAATTCAAACTTATATATAAAACTTTTTTAAAAAATTATATTATATAAAGAAATTATTTCCCTGAAGAAGTCACCCAATGTGGAGACGAAATATTGGAAATAAATAATCATTATTATGTTTATACAAACAAGATCTTAAGCTCAATTTAAAAGAATTATATAATGAAATCATTAATTTAATAAAAATTTAAACTACGAAATAAAATCAATGTTTTGAATCGATATCGAGACCTTTCAACAAATTAAAAAAAATATTACAATTGTGTTGTTCATAAGGATTTACAATCTGTTGTATTGTGCTCAGGGATGGAAAATATGTTTTCTGTTATTGTACCAACCAGACAAACAAATTGTACTTTTTCGATCCCCACGGTACCAAAACTTTTTCGCTTTCTTTTTAACAATTTTATCGTATTGAGTCAGATTTGCTTAGACACTAAAAAGACTTAAAAAAAATTTAAATTGACCGGGTGAAACAAAATTTGTCGTTAATTTTATGTAGTCGTATAATTCCCACAAAACTTTGTAAAATTTTACTCTAATTTTTATGTTACACCTTTTTTTCTGGTTGTCCGCCTCCCTTGGAGGGCAATTTAACCTTTTTAGGATTTGCTATTTAAAAATTTAAAGGCATTTAATAGCTTTTTAACAATAATACACATTTTTCTTATTTTTTTCTGTTTTGAGAGGTAATTTAAAATCAGCTGTTCAATCTTGCCACTTCCAAATATTTTACTACAATGTGTATGGAAACATTTGGTACATTTGCTGTGACACCAATTTAGAGCCGGTTGAACTTAAAACTGACTATTTTTAAGTATAGAAGCTGAATAAATAAAAACTGGTTTTTAATTTAAAGTTGCTTTTAAAAAAAGTCGACTTTATGTTATGTTGTTTTATCAAGTTATAAATTGAAAATTTTAAAAAATTTCAAATTGTACTAAATCAGCCGCGGTAGTACCACGGTACCAACCAAGGTAAAAATGTACCAAAAAAAGTAAATTCGACCATGTTTTCCATCCCTGATTGTGCTATTGGCAACAGAGTTAAAACTTAATTTTGAAAAAATACAACAATATATGATAGTACAAGTTGTCAAGGGAATGCTGTGATTTTTGTAAACAATCAAAATTTTGTCTATAATTAGTGTTTTGCTGGGTATATCACCTTCCCATGATTAGATTAGATTTAGCTATTTTTACATATATATTTTTAATGCATAAGCGACACAATTTCTATTTCAACCGCACTTTGATTTTCGTTAACTATTTTGTTGATCGTGTAAGGGATGCACAAGTACAATGCAAATTAGATGGAATTTGCCTACCATATCATTTAAATAAATACAAAACTGATAAAATCTGAACATTGTTTACTATGAGGAAGTGATAGGTTCTGAAAAAGAACATTTACTGTGTACTTATTTAAAACATATTAAAAAGTGCAGCATACCTTTGACAACTTCACGACATGTCACTGATTTGTACCTAATTTTAGTGTGCTATGTTTAAATGTACTAACAAAAATAAAACCCAACGGAACATCTTCGACACAGAAAAATTCAAATTTTAAGAATTTTAATATGACGATACATAATACAACACTTAGTACACCATGAAAACTCCTTTAATAATTCACGAATCAAAACAAAAAATTTTAATTCGCTATGCTTGACCGACTAGATGAAATTTTTTAACAGTTTTTCTAAAAAATGTATGGCAACAATGTAAATGAGCAAAATGGATTTTCTGCTTTTTTAATTTGTTAACTCTCCTCCTTTCCCTTTTTATGTTATCATTATCTCTCTCTGTTTATGATTTCTTTTGCACGTTCTCTCATTTAAACACTCTTGCAAATTGAAATTTTTATTCTCTTTCAGTTCCCCACACACATTCGTATACCAATGCTCACTTACACATCCGCATTCGACCTTTATGATCATTAGGTTTTACAACAACTAGCAAACAACTTGTATGAAGGAGATTTCTACATTTTTTTGCTTGCTAGCTGCTACTTTTTTTTTATTATTAAATACTTTATTTTGCTTGCTTTGAGACATTGAGTTGTTGTTTTTTTGTTGTAGGGTCTTAAAAGAAATCGTTTTTTTTTTCGTGAATATTTTTTCTAAAAGAGTGTCTGGCAAATATATAGTAGAAGAAAAAAAAATTACGTTGAACACAGAAGAAAGATCACACGAAAAGAAAACTAATATTTTCATTCAGTAATTTTCTGTTGTGGCTAACGCATCGTAACGGTTTAAACACGCGCGCTCAAAAACATTTTTTTTTGTTTAGAGAAAAAAGAAATAACAGAATTGAACTGTATAAAAAAAATCAATTAACTTAATTGTTTTTAAAGGAATATTTAGCTTCAAATACCTTTTGATAACATTTTTCTAAACAGAATATAGAAAATAAAAAAGACGATAATTAAGAAAATGTAAAATTTATAACAAAATTATAAAATAAAAGGATTTAAAAAAAAAGTTTACATAAAAAAATTGTTTTAAAAAAAACTATATTTTAAAAATATTTAAACAAGTCTTCAATAATATAAAAACAAAGTTTTGTACTAAAATTTTAATATAATTAAATACATATAAAAGTGTGATGCTGTAACTACAAAATAAAAGTGTATTTCGAGTTCCATGAACTGATTAAAACAACAGACATTTTATTAACTGAACGAAGAATCACTAATTCACAGGGGACAATCGAGGCGGAACTATTTAAGAAGTTTGTTTTTAGTTTTCAAATAAAACTAAGCTTACTTTTTGTGCTTGATAACTTGAGGAATGTGGTTCCGTTCTCGAAATACAAAGAAAAAAATATTCAACAAAAGGAGCCACATAATACTGGTTTTATTTTACTGCCTGCATATTTGCAAAGAAAATTAACTGCGTCTTCAAGTCTCACCTCATCAAGCAAAAATTTGTTTGTTGTATTCACTGTGATGCCATCCTTTCAAAAAACGGTAACCCGCAAAAACGCTAAAGAACCAATATAATTTTTTTTTTTTACTTTAATCATAAATTGTTTAAATCAATTGTGCCTGTTGTGTGGACTCATTTTCGGTTTTCACAATGTCTCGTATGCTGCTAACTGCGATTGTGACATTTTTTGAAATTTAAATTTATCTATTGAATTTTAACGGGACTTTTGTTTATCAGGCTGTAATAAGAATTTTGTTGTTTATTAAAATATTAAATTTTCATTAAATTAAAAAAAAAAAATTAATTTTAACAAAAGTTAACACCTCGACAGGCACGAGATAAAAATTACGTAGAGCTAAGAAAAATTTATCATCTCTAAAAATGTAGGCACTAATTTTTATCGTAAAAGTAAGATACACTCACCAAAAAAATTTGTAATGACAACTGAAAATTTGTCTGTTATTACGGGAAATTTTGCTAATTTGAGCCCGGCGGTATTTTTTTTCTAATCTTAGCAGCACATGCTGCCGCTACTAAATTTGTGTAAAGTGGAATTTAAAATCTGTTTGCTAAAATCAGCAAAATTTTAAATTTATTTTTTTCATCGAGCATCAAAATTTTTTTATTTTATTTATTTTTTTCAAAAAATATTTTAAGCAAAATTAAAAAAAAATCAAATCATTTTGTTTTAATTTAATAATTTCTGTTTTGAAAAATATTTTCGTCAATTTTTTTTTTCTTTTTAAGATCAAATTTTAATTGTTTTTAGGGCTGATTTTTATAACTAAAGAAACTTTTTAGTGCAATGGATGTCCCATTTTTTTAGTCATGAGTCGGTATATTCACTTCCGATCCATTTTTTTAATCTATGTAACATTTTAAGGCAATTTTAGTTTGTAGGTGTAAGTTTTAAATAGAAATAACATTTCCTTCAATATCCACTTGTTTAAAATTAGTACATTTTTTTTTGCTAATTTTTTTTTTGCAAATGGGTTTTCAAAAATTTGTAAAATGATTTCTGAAATTAGCAACGAAAATTTGTAAATATTCTGTAAAAATTCTGTAATTTGTAAAATGTAAATAGCAAAAAGATTTGCTTACTAATAATTTTGTTACTAAAAATCAGTACAAAAATAGTAACTTTTTTTCCATGGCCAATAGGAACACAAATTTGGAATTAGAAGGTCAAAATCTTTGACAGGCAGAATAATTAGGTAAAGTGACTTTAGCAAGGTATCGATATGAAACAAAAATTCAACATTATTTTAAAACTTAAAATTTGTATCTTTTATTTAACCTTTTTCTTTTATTGTTAACTAATTTATTTATATATATTTTTTAATTTTTTTTTTTGAACTTAAGGTTCTTTTTTTTTACAAAAATATATTATTTATTTTTCAATATTTCGCTACTACATTGTGTATCATCTTCAGTAAAAAAAAAATAATTTGTCATCAATTATAAATTAGTTAACAATAAAACTAAAAATTGTTTTTTTATGGTTGTTTCATAGCAAAAAAGAAATAATAATTTACTTCAAATGGACCAGTATAACTAAAATTATTTTTAAAAACGTTTTAGATTTTACCGCTATTACTGAATTATTAAATTCAAATTTGATATGGAAAACAATAAAAAAAATAGTCAGCTAAAGCCCCAGTTAATAGCTAACAAAACATTGTGAAAACGAACCTTAATAATTTTTATTTAAAACTTGTTCATTTCAATATTCAAATTGGAGTTTTGGGATATGGATTAACTTTAAGATTAGATTAACGTGGTTTGAAAGTAAAATGTTGCTTCAGAAATGTGGATTATTTTTATTTATTTAAAGCAAAATCAAAAATTGAAACATTTTTCCAAAACCTCGGTCTGCATTTCTAACTAATCCCAATTTTTCTACAATTTGGATAAGTGACAGAAAATAGAATTCTAAGTAAAATTTTTTGTCATTTTCCGAACCACCTCGGAGAAAGCGAAATATGGGAAAGAAAATCGGACAAATTTTGTCGGAAATTAATAACTTGAAGTTTAAAATGCAAATTCAATAAGAGCCGAGCTAGCATTAGATCGAAAAAGCGGAAAAAAACATTTTTGCTGAAATTCAACAATCATAAATACACAGAGGAAACAGATTCATTGTGACAACCGAATATCTTGCCAACTGAATAGTTTGGTAGCAGCAACCGAATTATTTAGTTGCCCCAACCAAATGTATTCCAGACCCGATTGAAATATATGGTTTTAACCAAAATTCTATTATATTAACCGATTTTCGGTCGCCGCAAACAAATAAATCGTTTGGCACGAAATACGGTTGTCACAATAAATCTATTTTCTATGTGTATTTGCGAATTGTGCAGTATATGTATACGCTATTTTTGTACACCTTTTACAAATACAAAAAAGTACCGAAATTGGGTGACATTAAATGGATCTTAAAATACACTTTTTAACAAAACTACATTTATATATATAGTGTCTTAAGATGATATCCTAAAACCTTTGAATTTCCTTTTCTACAACATATGCAAGTTTTAAGGAAATCGGAGTTTTAGGTACGAATTTTTGCTAAATTACAGAGGGGATGTTTGGAGTTTAAAAAGTGCAATTTGTATTTTGCTTGGTATGAAAGAGTTGAAGGCGCCCTAAGAAATATTTTATTTTTTGAGTTTAAAACAATACGATTGGTCTAATTGGGACCTTAAGTTCGGCGCCATAAGTAAATAAACTGAATCATTGCTACCCGAATGATTATGACCTGTTTTATTTTTTTAAATTTAATGTTTTTAAAATACAAGACATTTTAAAGACAAAAGATTCTAGTATTAGTTCACTGTATTGTAAATAGGTCTATGTAGTTAAAGAGGGATCATAAAAATTATAAAATAAGGACTGATTTTTATGACATAAACCAGTACAATAACATTTAAATTCAATGGAAGTCGGTATAAACGACACAAATTTTCTTTGCATGTATTGAATCATTTAACGTCATTTGAATCTCTAAAAAATATCATAAATAAAGAGATTTTACTCCAAAATTAATATTTCGTTTCACATTGTTTGATTTGAATATAAATTTTAAAATTATTCCGGTGTTTATTAAATTTTACAGTGTGAATTCAAGTCATAAATGGAGAAAAAAGTTATCTTATATTCTTTGGAAAAGTCGTAAGTATTATTGTTCTGATATTTGTCAAGTATTACTCCTGCATAATTTCTACATGAATTATACTAAAGAAACTTATACCCAAATCGATATCAAATGAAATGTATTTTGAAGATGTTTAATATAGTATACTAAAGATATAAAAAATAAAATAAGATATGAGATTTGGCTACCAATATCTAAATTTCATTAAAATTTAAAAGTTTGCTTTAAGTATCCTAGATAGAAAAAATTTTAAAAATATCAACATTCTTCCAGTAGAGAAACCCCTACATTGTCATTACAATTTTTTTTTTGTTTTTATATTTTGTAGATTAAAAGTAGCTAAAATGCATGTACTTTCTAACCACAATATTCTGCGAACCAATGAAGGAGAAACAATGTAAGTGTGTATACCTTAATACACACTCATCTTAAGCCTTCTTTACGTCTGTATATTGTATAAAAAAACCCCAATGTAAAGAAGTTCTAGTACTATTGTAGTTTTATACAAGAATTGAGTAACATTTTTTTTTGTACAAATATTTATGCTGTACAGTGTAGTGTACACATATTTATGCTGTACAGTGTATATACAACATTCCTAGATTTTAATTTTCTTATGCTTAAAATCTTGGTGTAAACAATGTCATAGTAGTCGTAGTTAGTTGTGTTGTTGTTAAACTTACGGATGCAAGTAAGTAAATCAACATTCTTTAAACATGAGTCATCATCATATAGCAACAACAAAAACATCTCAATAATTGATACTACAATGGATCAGTGCATAATAAAGTATTAATATAATTGAATTAAATCAACATAATAAAGAAAAATAAGTATTTACTTTAAGAAATTCCCAAGAAATTTAGCATGAAAAGATTTTTACTAAAAAGTTTTTGTTAAGAGAAACATGGTCTCAGTTTTTATATGTGAAAGAAAACGCTAAAAAATTGTCATACAATTTCGTCAAATGATTTGATATAATTTTCTGCACCCCTACTCTACTCATTCTGCATAAAAGCAAGCCGGGGTATTTTTGTTAAGTATGTACTAGCCATGAATTTGCGTCACATATTGGCGCCCAACGAGGGCCTGCAATAATTAGAAGAAACAAATGTTTGGGATATATTATTTATACACACAGGGAAAAAACATGGTTGCAATATGATCACTGGTATAATATTATGCTTGCTGCACTCGGGTATGAATGTTACAATCAAAATAATTGTTTGTATTATAAATAGATTATAACCATCAATATGATTGCTACCATCATTATTATAGGAAATATATTTTTATTTCTTGAGTGTCATTTTATATTTGGTAACATCATTGGCTGCAATCATACTGTAGTAACAAACATTTTGACTATAAAAAATATGATAATTATGGAACTATAAAATGCTGACAACAATCAATAAATAATAAATTAAATAAAACATGACTTTGACATTTACTGTCATAATAATGTCTTAACGTCATAAGAATGTCTTATTTTTAGTTCAGTCACCCATGTAAAAATTATAATATATGATCTTTTTCACCAGGGGGTTTTTATTTTCGGAAATACCTTATATGTACTATAATTTACACTAATTAATTCATTGTCAAAAAGATCCTATATGAGAATTTTATATATTTTAATTATTATTGCTTTTATTGAAAAAGTAGAGCGCCCCGGTAGGCTAGTTGGTAGCGTGCTAGCTTATCAGTCCGGGGGTCGTGGGTTCAATTCCCACCAGAGGCTCTGGTCTGTTTTCGCTACAACGAGCCGAAGGCCTTTGTTGTTAGTGCTCGCTTAGGGTATTAACATTTAATTTGTAATTATATGATTAATAAATAAAATAAATAAATAAATATTGAAAAAGCAATAATATTTTTTTTTAATAATATGTTCATTAATTCATATCTTGCAAAATAACGACTTGCTTGTGGAAAAAGTACTGAGAATATTTATAAAATAATTTTTATAAGAACCTACGAGTTGTTTTGTACGAAAACGTTTCTTATTCATAATAATAGTTTTTAAAAATTTGTTTGATTGAAACATTTTTAGATTTTCAGATTCTGCAGGCTCTATCTTAGACAAAAGTTCATATATTCTGAAAAAAAAAACTTAAATTCTAAAAAATTCTTTGATTCTGAGGACTTTTCATCAACAAAAATACTTCGATTTTAAGAACGTTTTCTAGTAGAAATAATTTTAGATTCTAAGGACTTTTTCTAAAAGAAAATCTCAAAGACTCTAAGGAATATCTAAAAAAAATATTAAAAACTTCCTTAAAATCTAAGAATTTTTCTATTAGAAAAAGTCCATAGAATCTATATCTTTTTTTTAAAATCCTTAAAATTTAAATTGTTTTTGAAGTATTTTTCTTTAAAAAAGTCCTTAAATTAAATTTTTTCTTTAGTTAAAACATTTCTTAAAGAAATGTTCATAAATTCAGTAAAATTATGGTAATTTTATTATCATAATGTGATAACTATATTATAGTACGACTATGGTTGGCACAGTCATAATCCGAAAAATTATATGATGCTTTTCGAATATGATTGCGTCAACCATGTTTTTCTCTGAGTCTAGTGTTCGACCGAACTCACTGTTTTCTAGACAAGGTCGAAAATCTGTCAAATTTACACTTTTAAATCGAAAATTATGTTTTTACTTTTCTTTTTAATTTAAATAAAACATATTGAAAGTAAAACAAAAAAAAACTTGAAAAAGGGAAATTTTTTGGTATTTTTTCAACAAAAATATCAAGTTTGATATGCATACACTCAAAATATTATTTAGTTAAAAAAAATCCAAATACATATTAAATTAATCGAAAATACAATCAAAAAGAGGACTACTAATTTTTCATTATATTCAGCCCAGTTTGTTGTTTAATTTTAATCATTGACAAAAGTAGTAAAAGCAATCGAAAGTCGTACCATCAATTTTTAACTGACATAACGTAAAAAAAAACGATTTTTGTGGTTTGTTTTTTAAATTGTTTTTTATTTTTTATAATACATGTATGTATTTGTATTTTCTATGTGTGTATCTATATTTAAATGATTTCTTATAATTTTTATTGAAATAATTTTGTATATAAGCAAACTATTTTGGTAAAAAAAAAGGAATTATATGAATTTATACTTTTAGAAACACAAATATAAAATTTAACATTTAACAGAAACTATCAACTCCTACTGAATGTCTGTAAATTTTTAAAGTTTGTTTTTTGAATGACTAATTCAAATAGTTAAAAAATATATTTCTATGAATTTTAATTGATTCTTCATTTAAAAACAGACTATACGTATTACTTTTTAAATAAACTACGGTCGGTAACGGAAAATATATTGTGAGTGTATCTTTTTGCAGCGCCTTGCTAAGTTGTTGGTTAAAATCTGATAAACGACGAAATTTATTGAGGAATGTTATGTGTAAATTTCATAGTCCTTGGAGTATCAAATTAGGCAAAAATCCCCTTTTTGATCAAAAAGGGAAGTCCCAACCCAATGGTTAACCCGATTTTTTACAACCTCAAAGAAGAATTAGTTATAGAGTGACCCAACAAAATGTTGTGCAGATTGCAAAGGTTCACCGAAGGGCTACATTGAGAGAAAACAGATGGAAATTTCAAAACAATTTTTTTTCTTTCTGCATAAATTTGAGTAGAAAAACCTATTATAAAAATACTGATGCATAGACATTTAGTACATTCTTATAACAGTTTTATAAGAAAAATTTGTTGTTTTTTCCATGTTAATTTGATTTATAAGTCTGTTATAAAAATCAGCAAAATGTCTATGCATTTGGTTGTTATAATCAGCACATATTTGTAAAAACCAAGAGTACAATTTTCGTTGGGCTGTGATACTAATTGATGGCAAAAATTGCAAGAAAGCGGCACCCAACTTAAACCGATTTGTGATTTTGTTGTATCTCTATAAATAACAAGTTTAGAACAATTTTTGTTACATAAGGATTTTTATTTTATAAACGTATTTCGGAAAAAGAATTAAAATTTCTTTACAATCAAACGTAGACATTACAATTTTTTTTTTTGAAAATACCAAACTTGGGAAAAATCAATTCAAACATAAATTTTCTAAAGAAATCATAGATCTGGATTTTGGCTAACGAATTTTTACCTTTTAACCGCTTTTGGACCACCCATATCCTCAGTTAGAAAAAAAGTTATTGTACAAAATTTTTATTTAGTGAAATTAAAAAAAAAGTTAAAATTTTCATAACAAAATATTTATTTTTGTATTCACAAACGAAAAAATGTGAATGATTGAAATTTAATAACTTAACAGTAACAAAAGTAGACGGCTGTTAAACTAAATAAAGTTCGTTTCTTAAAAAACTACATAACACAGCAGAAAAAATGCCATAATTCTGAATATATATATTTTTTTTTCAAAGAAGTCAACCACCAGCATGGAATGCCACCGTCATTGATGATCGTTCGACAATGGCAACTATAAAAAAATACCCGAGACACTCACACTTTGCTACACTCAGAATATAATACAAATACACATAAAGCTAGGCATAGATACATTCATAAACAAAAATCATACATTTAATAACAGCAAATAAACCGGAGTTAGTTTGTTTAACAACACCAACAAAAATCTCTTACAAAAACTTAAAATAAAGAGAGTCAGCATAAAATTCGAGAATACAAAAAGAAAAAAGTTTTTAAGCAGACATTTTCTACATTAAACTTTAAAGAATGTTGAAGTTGTTGACTTTGGTTAAATGATATAGAAATGTTTGTGCGGTTGGTTGTATATGTATGTATATGTCGTCTGTCTGTATTAGAGATGACAAAGTTGATACTATAAAGCTTTTAATGGTACTATTCGAAACTTAAAAGTACTATGGTACTGCTAACACTCATTTAATACTATACATTTTAAAATTTTTCCCGTTTTGTATTTTCAATATTTTGTGATGTCATTTCATTGTGAATACTGGTTAGTTCTTTAGGATTGATAAATTTGATGTTAATTTCAAATTATTTTGATATTTTATTTCTAGAGTTTGTGAATTCCTTAAATTAAACAAATGTGGAGAAAGTACAAAAAATTGTGTTTTGGTACAATTGAGGTCAAAACGAACTATTTTCAACGATTGATTCCTATTTATCATCTCTGGTCTGTACACAAAAACGTGTTTGTAATCAAATATTTTAACATAACTTTAATACAAATACATACATTCAAAGATATAATGATCAATACACACTAACTAATACAATTGAACCTTGTTTTTTCTTTTGTTTGTTTTACATGCGTTATAGTTTTTAAAAGTTTTCCCACGATTTTCAAAATAAAAAGAAAAAAATCATAAGTTTATGATATATTTATGTACGTATGAATTAAATTGATATTTGGTTAATTTAATTTTTTTTTTTTTTAAATATTTTTTTTTACAATAAATTAAAACAAATGGGTTGCCAGATTCTAAAATTAAATATATGTATATAGCCCTAGTTATGACTAATGTAATAACTGTTACACTCAGAAAAAAAAGTTAGTAGAAAAATTTATAAACGGTTTTAAATCCCACTTTACTATTTTTGTACTGATTTTTAGTAAAAAATATAATTTAGCAAATCTTTTTGCTATTTACATTTTACAAATTACAGAGTTTTTACAGAATATTCACAAAATTTCGTTGCTAATTTCAGAAATCATTTGTTTTTTTTTTTTTTTGCTAAAATTAGCAAAAAAATACTAATTTTAAAAAAGTTGATATTGAAGGATATGTTATTTCTAATTAAGACAAACATACACCTACTAACTTAAATTGTCTTAAAATGTTACATAGATTAAAAAAAAGGGATCAGAAATGAATAAAGTAGGACTAAAAAGTTTTTTTAGTTCTAAAAGTCAATCCTAAAAACAATTAAAATTTGACCTTAAAGGTAAAATAAAAAATTAGTCCATTAGTCCAAAAAAAAAAAAAAAAAATGATTAATTCGTTTATGTTTTAACAATTTTTAAGATTTTTAAGCCTTTGTTCTTGTTTTTAATTTTGTATAAAATATATTTTAAAAAAAAAAATTAAATAAAAAAAAATCGATGCTTCATAAAAAAAATAAATTTAACATTTTATACTAACATTAATAATATTTCGTAATTTTTTTTTTTTTTTTGCTGATTTTAGCAAACAGATTTTAAGTTCCACTTTACAAAAAGTTTACTAAATTTTAGTAGCAGCAGCTAGTTTTTTCTACAAATTTCATTGTACTACACGTCAGCAGACATTTGTTGCTAAGATTAGCAAAAAATACCGCTGGGCTCAAATTAGCAAAATTTCCCGTATTAACAGCAATATTCGGTAAAAACGAATATTCCAATTATCTTATAAGTATTCAACGTGTGACTCCCGACTTTTACGCATATTTTTACTCCATATAAATAAAAAAATTTTACTTAAAATTTGTAATTTTTTTTCAAATTTAATATAAACACAAGACTATTATTTTTCTAGTGCAAAAGTGGCATTTTGAGTTTATTGTGATTGTGTCTTTCTTACAAAATAAAAAAAAATATTAATTTTAACAATTAAAATTCGGATAAAATTTTTTACTTGAAAAACATATTTTTATTTTAATCAAATGTTATATCTAGTTAAACTCTTTCCTGTTATATTTCCAAGTTTATAAAGAATTTCACTTTTTAATCTAAATTTTTAGTTTAAAAAAACTTAAAATTCTAATGAACTACAAAAATTGTAAAGTGCTGGCTCTCTAGGGCTGGCTCTCAGATTTTGATGAAATTGGTATATGTTTTAAATAAACGCGGGGAAATCTTATACCCAAGAGGAAGAAGGCGTAAAAAATTAATTTCACTTTTTAACCCTTAAGAGTGAGAATAAGACGCTCTCATTTGTTCCCTCTATCACATATCCAAATTCTATCAAAGTCTGAGAATTCGCTTAAAGGTATAACAAATTATCTTTTAAAGAAAATGTTCTCCATTTCCACAATTTTTACTTTGATTAAAGACATACGACACAGTAAAAAAATTAAAACATAGAGGAATTAAAACTATATTGTGGTACAAACTAAGAAAATAAAGAATGTAAAAATCGATATATTTTATTACAAGTACTCAGTTTATTTAGGATCGCAAATACAATTTTTATTTTATGTTATTTGTACCAGAGCATGGATCCAAATTTAAAAAAAAATTAAGCCGTATAGGAATTCCCCTTATACATGAGATGAACTGATTTTTAGACCGTGAAATACCAATAGAAAACTTTAATTTATTTTATTGTTTATTTTTGGGGGTAATTCTTTGATAGGTGTGGCCCACAAACTTCAATTGGGACAGCAAATTTTATAGCTTAAATAAGCTCGGAAACTTTTCGATGTTTTCGACTTATTTATCTTGAAATCTTTAGGAAAACTACATAATTTTCCTAATTTAAAATATTTGTTTTAATATTATTTAATATTATATATTAGTTGACAAATATTTTGTATCATATTGTTTGGCATTTTTACATTTCTACCGAAATTTACTGAAAAATACAGAATCACTTTGTCGGTGATTCAAACTATATTTGTGGTTAACGATACTGATAATATTTTTAAAAAATAGGTAGAAAATCGAACTACAGAAACAAGTATAAGCAATTTCAAGGGATTTTGTTGAAATTATTAAATCTTGAGTCTTAGGTAATTTATGAAGTTTTAATCTTATGTGTGGTGGTCCACGGAAATCCACTTTTTGAAAAATTCGCGGTAAAACTGCATTACAAAATTTCTATATAGACTGTTAATAACTGCATGTATTTATGATAGAAATATCGTATAAGCCAAAAAAAATTAAAAGGCGATTTAAAAAAAATTTGATTTTACGGTCTTTTGTGAGCGAAATAATCAGTTATTAAATTATATAATTAAAAAAAATCTTAGTAAAAGAAATAGTTTAAAGAAATTGCATGAATCTGAGTTTTTTTCTTTTTTTTTTTTTTTTTGTTTTGATAGGAAAAATAATTAGAATGTTAATGAAAAAATTCTATTAAATGCATTTTTGTTTATTTTTGTGTAAATTTCTTTACAGTCTGAGAATTTAAAGAGAAACATCATTGATTTAAAAAAAATATATGTATGTAAATTCAATTTGCATCTATAATGCAAAGTTTATACATGTAATAAAATTGACACCCATATAGGAACCGTATGAGTAATATACAATTTTTAAAATATCAATCATACGCACTATCACACCTATTAATAGGTGTGTTCGATGTACGTTACTGCGGGTGCCCGCGGTTACCCAATCTTACCATAAATCATTTCGTGTAACAAAAATTGGGTAAATGAGAGCGTTCATGAGAGAGTAATTGTGTTTCTCTTTTTACTAGAACTTACCCGTACTTTTTGTTTAGGTAAAATTGTTAAACTGTCAAATCATCACCTGCTGCTAATAAATCAGCTGTTTTACATTTGTAAAAAAAAATTAAGTTAAATAAAAAATTTACTATTAAGAACTTGTTCTTCTTAATAATGAAAAACACATTTGAGTTATTTGATATATCAAATATATTTATTAATTAAACTGTTTTTTAATATGAATAAATATAACGTTTATTTATGGGTATGAAATGTGGTTTTATGCGTTCGCAATATTTTGGGCATTTTTATGGTTGTGTGAGATAATTTTTTGTTTACTCCCATTTTACCAGACTCGTACAGACCAAATATTTCATCTTAATGTGATTATAAAAATCTTATGATTTTTAACAATCAATACATTTTAATTTGAAGTGTAGGGAAAATCATAAAGTTGAAACAAAAAAGAAAACAAGGAAAATCCTGGCAACCCAGATTTGGAATTAAATTAAAAAAAAACTGTTAAAAGAAACACGAATAAAGAAATATTAAAATACATGATCGACACTTAATTGACAGCCAGGCCTAGAAAGAGCACATGAATGAGGCTGGGAGCTCATAAATACAAATAAAAACATCATCAACAACAATATGCCAAACAAAACAAGAAAGTAAATAAAAATTAAAACGAGTACAAATACATATAGAGAAATAAACACACATGAACACATACAAACTCACTCACATTTACTAAATCATTACACATAAACACTTTTTGTTGTTGTATTAATATCTACAGTAAATGATATACAAAAAAAAACTAAATAAAAATAGATAATTAAATGCACGTTAATCAAGTTGAAATGAAATGCGAAAACTATGCGTAAAAGAAACTAAGGAACAAAAAAATATATAATAAAAATAAATAAAAACACAACTTTTTAATGCTAAACAGCGAAAAAAAAGGCAGAAAATAACTGTATTGACCTAATTTCATTTAACATGAAAGTTCAGAAGTATGGGTGCGATCGGTATTCATTAGCAGCAATATATAAAAAACAGAAACATTAACAGCAGCCGCCGTCACCAACAAACAGCAAAAATTTAACAAAAACGTTTGTCAAAAAAAAACCAAAAAACAAAAATGAAAGAAACAACAACAAGCATAAATAAAATGATTATCATGATCAATATACAACAAAGCAAATATAATATTGTTGTTGTTTTTTGTAAATAGCCTGAGAATTTTTTTTTACAAAGATGATGATGATGATGATGAAAAAGACATCCTATGTTGTAAAATCGTTGGAAGGTTGTTGTGTGAGTTTATTTAATTTTTCGGCTTTTTTTGTCTTTTTGTTGTAAAAATGTATGTTGTCATTAATTTTGACTGTTAATAATGTTAATATTATTTTTTTTTTCAACTTCTTTAGGTACTTAACCTACATAATATTTATAGAATCTGGCCAAAGTATTAAAAACAATTGAATGAAAGTTTTATTTTTTTTTTTACATAACTTAACAAGTTGTTGTTTTTATTGATAAATTACAGATTTTTTAAAAAGAATTTCACTTATATTACAAGCTAATGTATCAATTTCCATTTTATTTAATGAAGCTTCAATAAAGTTAGGAAGTACTCCATGTTGGGCGCCATGACAAGATACCTATATTGATAAATATCGCATATGTACACTAAATTTTGTAAACAATTTTTAACAATTTTAAAAAGTTTTAACCAAAGTTAGTAATGGCCTTACGTTGGGCGACATTTAAACAATTATTTTTCTTAAAAAAAATAACTATTTCAAAGTAACACTTTTAGCGATGTAACTTTTACGTTATTTTACAAAATACTATTGTACATATAAAAAGTTTTACTTGCCATCATTTGTTTATGGATAATATGGAAATTTACACTTTGTGACATATTAGAGAACTAAAATAAATGGGCATTATATAAATACGTAACCAAAAGCAATAGGGATTGTCCTACGAAAAAATTTCAAAATAAAAAAATTTCGTAAAATAAACGAAAATTTTTTTATTTTACAAAATTTTTTGTGGTTTTGGCATAAATATCATATTTTTATACACGGAATATTAAGAGTGTAATAAATTTCATGAAAAGATCCTTTTACAGCTAATTTTTAAGGCACCACAGTACGATTTGGTTCATAATTTATGGGCAGTTATTTAAAATTTTTGCACGGTGATCGGGAAGAAGATACGGCTACTATATAGACAGGTGGACGCAAAAATAATTTTTGGAAAGAAATTATAATAGTTTTTATTTTTGTAAATAAAATAAATTTGTAAGCTGAATACTATTACATTTACATAAATATTAATTTAGCTACTATTACTATTACATTTTTATTATTTAGCTAACGTACTGTTAGTCCTTACTAATATAAGTTGTCATATTACAGAGGCGTTCCATTAAAAAGTATTTCTTTTTTTTTGTAATTTCGAGATTTATGAAAAAAAAAATAATCTTAAAAATTCCCAGAGTTTTATTATTCCTTAAAGGCAACTAATGTATTGTATGTTTTAAAATACTATTCTTTTTTTATTTTGAGTTAAATAAGAAACGTGATGGAATGTGGCAATTCCAGTTTTCTTATATTTTCATGATTTTTTCTTCTTCTATTACTTTAAACTAAAATCCAAAATAAGACCTGCTTTATATATTCAACATTCATATATTATTTATAGTTTAGAAATATACTAATTTAACATTAAATTACTTTTTTTCTTAGAAATTAATATTTATTATTGATATTCTTTTTAAGTCTTAAAAAAACTTTGGGTCATACAGTTTTGTTTCTTCTATTTTTTAAAGCTCTTGTCTATAGTTTTTCAATATATGTATATATATTTATTTAAAATTAGGCTAAATATTTTATATTTACACCAACAAATTTAGCAAAGCAAAATAAAAAATATATAAATTTAGATTTATAGAATACAAAAAACATTATATTTATATGTATTTATTTAGATTATGTCTGTATTTTTTTTTTCTTGATCCACTTTTAATATAAAATATATCTATGATTTTTAATTTTTTTTTTCGTTTATTTTCTTATTTATAGTACTTTGTCAATGTATAAAGTTGATGATGATCTTACGTTGGGCGTCATTTAGATAACTCGCTTTAAAGATTTTATAAACAATATTTTAAATGTATTAAAATGTTTTTCATAACTTGTACTACTTATATCTTAAAAAATATAATAAAAGTTGCAGTTCTTTTAAATCGACACTACACATTAGCCAAAAAGTGAAAGAAAAAAACTTCTATGAATAGCTAAAATTATACAGAAAAAATCAATTAGGATTTTTTTGCTTAATCTGTATTGTGTTTATGTGACTCAGAAAGGAAAAGCTAAACTTATGTTAAAATCATTAAAAAAAAAAACAATTAAAAATGTTAAATTCGGACTGGACACTAGAAAATGTTTGAGAGGAAACAATTTTCTTGGTATAGTTCGTATGGTCCATGTCGTTGACTGCAATTTAAAAGCATATCTATTTTATTTGTTTTTGTTATTATACTTAATTTAGATGTGTATTACATAAGTTTAAGTTCTCATTTTTTTGTGTATTTTTTATGTGAAGTAATCTCATTCATTGTTAAATATAATTTTAGCATTAATGTTAAAAATCACATTAATTTTCAATAATACAATTTTAATAGTGCAAAATATTTGAATAACAACAAATAATATACCTAAACAAATTTTAAGCATTTAATAATGAAAAAGAAAATAATACAACACATATGTTTACAGTCTGTAACTACGTATCCGTCAAGCTTGTACGTAAACGGAACATTAACGGATCGTAAAATTGAATTTTCTAAAACAATACGTTTTGACACCGTTTTGGTATGTTCGTTTCTGTACCGTCAAATACAGACTTCACCGATTGCCATCAGTTTTTGTTCCATTGCTTTTGAATTCGTTTTGTCAAAAACGAATACTTAAAAAATATCTGTGATCATTATGCGGGTCGCGCGAGTTAAAAACCACCTAGGTTGGCTTAAATGTAAAAACAACAACACAAAAGTCAACGATCTAGACATAAGAAATTATTTAGTTGAATTATTAATATTTTTTTGTTAACCCAATTAATATTTTGCAATATGATTTATTAATTGTATTTTCCCAAGAATTGTTTGTCCAAATGCATTTCCGCTAACGAAAATGCAACAGTTAACAAAATGCACCATTAATTCCAAATAAGTTTAATAATCTTATTATTTGTATTTATTAAATTGTCCAAGTACATTAATTCCAAAGAATTTTAATAACTTTATTGATTGTATTTTCAGGTGCATTTCCGCTAACGAAAATGCAACATTAACAATATTATACACCAGACAAATTTCGTAAGAATTTTTATAAACATTTATTTATTCTGTATTTTTTTGCACTTATTATTTTAAAGCTTAATCTGCATTTCTTTTAGTATAAATAATTGTAATATTGATAAGAAAGAATTAATTAATAAAGTGACAACAACCTTGAAGGTTGATTTTTTTTAAGTGTTAATAAGTCTCCACCCATATCTGGCGCAGTCTTCCAGTTCCAGTACGACGGATTATCGTAAAAAAGGAACACGAACCTACGATGCTGATTATTTTTGTGTAAGTCAAATATTGAATTATAAAATAATAAAAAAATAAAAGTATATGGTAAAACAAAGAAGATTAAAATAAAAATAAAAATTTAAAATTTAAATTTAAATTAAGAAAGAAGTGTTTTTATTAATATTGTAAAAAGAAATTTTATTATTGGAAATTTTTTTAAAAGTGATTTATGGGAACAATTGTGTATTAATTATAACAAAAAATATTTTATATACATAATCAGTGAATATTTTTGAAAACGGAAAATATTAACGTTTACAAATCTGTGAATATTTTATAGTTGAATCAATACTACTTTTAACAAGTTTGTGAAATTAAATCCTTTGCAACTGTTATATGCCTAGATTTCGTCCTTATCAAATCTTTCCTAGAGTTCTTGTTCCAATACCAGAAACAGACATGAGTGTAAGTGAGAATAGTGGAAATAATATTAATCCACCCTCGAATGTTAAAAATATCTTGGATTCCTTAAGAATCCCAGATGCCGTCAAGGATCTTCCAAAATTCGATGGTAATCCTAGATTACTCTACGATTTCATTAATAATGTGGAAGAAATACTCTCCGTATTAACACCAATTGATGGCACTCCTTTTGCAAAAATGATTTTACGAGCTATAAGAAATAAAGTCGAAGGAGAAGCCAACGAAATATTAAATATGTATAGCACAGACCTTCGATGGGAAACCATTAAAAATAATTTAATTCTCCATTACTCCGACAAACGTAATGAAACTTCACTATTTCGTGATCTTCACCAGCTGAAACAAAATAATAGAACACTAGAAGAATTTTATAGTTCAGTGGTAGAAATTCAAGCTACGATTAGTAATCACTTAATGATTCATGAAATCGATCCTAACATTATCGCTGCAAAACGCGATCTATTTGCCAAAATGTGCCTCAATACATTTTTATCTGGCCTTAGAGAACCACTTGGATCTTCTATAAGAGCTATGAAACCAGAGACACTTCCAATAGCCTTTTCATATTGCGTCACAGAACAAAACATGTTTTATATTAGACAAGAAAACAGAATCCTAATTAAAAAACAAGAAACTCAGAAGCATTATACTCCACAATATTCATTTCCTCATTATCAAAAACCATTCACTCCAAGAACACATGTAGGTAATAACTTTAGACCACAATATTTTAATCCTCCTACATATAATCCACGGTTAACTAACAATCAATCATACAATAGGCCTCAGATACCACACAATTTCTACTCACAAACACCAAGACAAACTAACAATCATACAATTCAAAATAACCAAACCCAATTAAATAACATAAAACATCCGCAACCAAATCACAACTATCAGACACCAGAACCAATGGACACTAGCTCAGGCTATACACACCATAGAAATACAAGCCAAGAAACACGAAGATTCCCAAGGGCACCAAATTGATCACACAACTGAAAACACTTTCCGAAGACTATAATATCCCAAACTATTTACCAAATATGGATAACTATAACGAAATATCAGATCCTGAAAATTTTCAATTCAGTGCCTCCAGGAATCAAGAGGATACTTAGATATTAATAAACATGGTAATTACCTCCCTTACATAAATATTTCATCACCATTCGGACGTCCACTCCGATTTTTAATAGATACAGGTGCATCCGCATCATTCATCAATCCAGAATACACCAAGCGATTAAAAATAGAAAAATGCGCACCAATAACAATAACTACAGTTCTCAACAAACATCAATTAAATTCAAAAGTAAACATGCCCTCTTTCGTAGAATTTCAAGAAAACACAAAGTTAGAATTTTTTATATTCAAATTTCACAACTATTTTGATGGTCTAATTGGATTGGATATTCTTACTAAATTAAATGCAAAAATCGATCTTGAAAACAAACAATTACTAACAAAAAACACGATTATTCCACTGCTTTTCAAACCGAATTTAACTTCAGGGAAATTCTTAATAAACCCGAAAACAAAAGCTATTATTAAAGTACCTGTAGACATCGAAAACGGTGATTTCTTTATTCCTAATGTAATCATACAACCAGAAGTAACAATCTCTACTGGTGTATATAACGCAAAAAACTGGTACAGCTTTGTTGAGGTAAACAACAAATCCGACACCAACAAAGTCATTCTAATTGAAAGTCCAATAAAAGTAGAACTATTAACCAATTCAGATTGCATAGAATTTAACAACATTAATTTAGAATGTTCTTCTGAAAACGGCATTAATTTAATCGAAAATCTAAGAATCGATCACTTAAATTCTGAAGAAAAACGGGTAATAACCAAATTATGTAAGGAATTCGAAGACATTTTCTTTCAGGAAAATCAACGTCTTACCTTTACTAACAAGATTAAACATAATTTAGTCACAAAAGATGACATTCCTATTTACACAAAATCCTATAGATATCCACACATCCACAAAGAGGAAGTCAAAAGATAAATCTCAGAGATGCTAAATCAAGGTATAATTAGAGAAAGCTTTTCACCTTGGAGCGCACCAGTGTGGATAGTGCCCAAAAAATTAGATGCTAGTGGGAAACGTAAATGGCGTCTAGTAATAGACTATAGGAAATTAAATGAAAAAACAATATCAGATAGGTACCCAATACCAAACATCAACGAAATTTTAGATAAACTAGGGAAATGTATGTATTTTACCACATTAGACTTGGCAAGTGGCTTTCATCAAATAGAGATGAACCCAAAAGATATACCCAAAACTGACTTCACGGTAGAAGGAGGTCACTATGAGTTCGTTAGAATGCCATTTGGCCTTAAAAATGCCCCATCCACGTTCCAACGAGTGATGGACTATATTCTTAAAGATCTAATAGGAACCGTGTGCCTAGTATACTTAGATGACATAATCATCTATTCCACTTCTCTTCAAGAACATATTGAGAATCTGAAAAAAGTTTTTGCAGCTCTTAGAGAAGCCAATCTCAAAGTACAGCTAGAAAAATCAGAATTCCTACATAAGGAATGCGCTTTTTTAGGTCATATTGTATCAACCGAAGGTGTAAAACCGAATCCTGATAAAATAAAAGTTATTCAAAATTTTCCAATTCCAACCAACCAGAAAGAAATAAAATCTTTCTTAGGTCTTTTGGGATACTACCGCAATATTTACTGACGACGAAACTTTTCGCTTGATTCAAAACGTATATTCAAAACATTTTTCACAAAGTAAGATATTTCGTTTGGTTAGATGCACTGAAATGGTAAAAGATGTAAAAGAAAACGATAACCAAGATAAATTAATTCAGGACTATCATGAAAATAACAACCATAGAGGCATTACAGAAACCTTAGATCACCTTAAGCGTGAATATTATTTTCCCTACATGAAATCTAAAATATCGCAAACAATAAATAATTGCGATGCATGCCAAAGGCTTAAGTACGATAGGAACCCTCCTAAAACTAAATTTGAAAAACCGCCAACACCAACCAAACCGTTAGACATAATTCACATAGACATTTACACAATTAACGCTAAAAACATTCTTACAATTATAGATAAATTTTCTAAATTTTCTGCGGCATACACTTTAACGGCTAGAAATAGTATTTGTGTGATAAAATCTTTAAAACTTTTTCTGAGTATGCAAGGCATCCCTAACAAAATTGTTTGTGACCAAGGAACCGAATTCAATTCAAACCTATTTAAAGATTTTTGTAAACAATATCAGATTAATTTGCACTTCACTTCCTTTCAACAATCAAGTAGTAATGCCCCCGTTGAAAGACTTCATTCAACATTAACTGAAATATATAGATTAATAACAGAAAAAATAAAAAATAAAAAATTAGAAATGGATCATGACGATATTTTGACTGAAACTCTAATAACATACAATAATGCCATTCACTCCTCCACAAAACTAACACCCTTTGAACTTTTTTATGGCAGAACAAATAAATTCGATCGCGAGATCACATTCAACAATGAACATGAATATCTTTCCAAAATCAATCAATTTCAAATTCAGTTATATGATTGTATCAGAAATAAACTACAATCCGATACAGATAAGCGCATAGAGAAACTTAATGCAAATAGGCAAGACCCTATAAATTACGACGAAAATGATTATATATATAGAAAAGAATGTAGAAGAAATAAACTTACACCAAGATTTACTAAACACAAAATAAAAAGAAATAACAAAGTCACATTAATTACTACAGAAAACAAAAAATTACACAAATCAAAAATAAAGAAAAAACGATTTTGAAATTTAAAATAATATACCATCTTTTTCAGACTAATAACCACAATACACGCACAAACACTTAACATACAAAATCTATCCGATACCCAAGGGTTATTACAAATAAAATTAGGAACGGCTAAAACAATAACAGATTACACCAATCTCATACATATCATTAAACTCGATTCATATAAAAACAATATCATGAAAATCGAAGAATCATTAAAACATTTCACATCATCATACTATAACAAAGGATCGTTAAAAATGACAAACTTTAAATTAACAGATCTTAAAAACAAATTAAATTCAATAACACCCAGATATCGCAATAAAAGAGGATTATTTAATGGCATAGGATCAGTAGTAAAATTCATTACAGGTAACATGGATAGCAATGATGCTACCCGTATTAATGAAGCAATATTTAATTTAACAACTAAAGTACAGATCGGGACAAATAAACAAAATGTACTTAATACTAAAATTGTCGAAAGACTAGAAAATATTACAAACCATATAAATACCGAACAAGATATTATTGTTAAATCACTACAAAACTCTCAAAATGGCATCTTCTCCAACTTCAAACTTATAAGCGATATTCAATACCTTAATCAAATAAACTATCATATCGATTTACTAACAAATCATATCACAAGTATTTCTGAAGCAATGACTTTATCCTCACTCGGGATCATACCAAAAATGATTTTAAATATAGAGGAACTAAAAGAAATCGAGAATAATTTAGGAAACCAGTCTATTAAAGTTGAAACCATAGAACATTTGTATGAGCTACTAGAATTACAAGCGTACTACAATAATACAAATATTATTTTCAATATTCTCATTCCTCATATCCCTCCAGAACAATTCACAATTTCTCATACAATTCCCATACCAATTAATAAAACCAAAGAAATTATTATAAAACCATATGCAATTTATAACAATAAAAAAATTCAATATTTTGACAATTTATGCAAAAAAATCGAAAACCTGTTCTACTGCAAGGAGAGCCTACAACAAGAAGCTTTAGAAAAATCTCCATGCTTCGGCAAAATTATAAACAACCAAGAAGCTACCTGTAATCTAAACGATGTTGGCCAAATCACCAAAATATCTCAACCAGAACACGGATTTGTGTTAGCAACAAACTTACCACCAACCAAAATAAAGACATCATGCGATTCGAAGGAACTAAGTATTGAAGGAAATCTACTAATACATTTTAATAAATGTGATGTCACTATTAATGAAATAGTATACAGAGGAAATCCAAACATTTATTGGGATGATTTTATTATTAACACAACAGCTGAAGTAAATATAAAACCTTTTTCTACAATTGAAAGTTTGAGTATACCTAAGCTCAAAGAATACCACCTAAAGAATAAATTGGCAATCGAAATCTTATCGACTCGAACAGTCCTACATAGACATATAAACTATGGTTTAGTAGCAGCAATAATTCTCACTATCATAATAATTTTTGCAACAAAACGGAAAACAAAATATGATGTGAAAGAACTACCTACAACAAGTTTAGTCGCTCCTGGCCGTCAAAACTTTTGGTCATCGCTCCACTCTAAGGGGGGAGGAGTTATGGAAACCCCCATAATATCATCTACAACAACAACTCCACCAGCAAAACCACCTAGGTTGGCTTAAATGTAAAAACAACAACACAAAAGTCAACGATCTAGACATAAGAAATTATTTAGTTGAATTATTAATATTTTTTTGTTAACCCAATTAATATTTTGCAATATGATTTATTAATTGTATTTTCCCAAGAATTGTTTGTCCAAATGCATTTCCGCTAACGAAAATGCAACAGTTAACAAAATGCACCATTAATTCCAAATAAGTTTAATAATCTTATTATTTGTATTTATTAAATTGTCCAAGTACATTAATTCCAAAGAATTTTAATAACTTTATTGATTGTATTTTCAGGTGCATTTCCGCTAACGAAAATGCAACATTAACAATATTATACACCAGACAAATTTCGTAAGAATTTTTATAAACATTTATTTATTCTGTATTTTTTTGCACTTATTATTTTAAAGCTTAATCTGCATTTCTTTTAGTATAAATAATTGTAATATTGATAAGAAAGAATTAATTAATAAAGTGACAACAACCTTGAAGGTTGATTTTTTTTAAGTGTTAATAAGTCTCCACCCATATCTCGCGCTAATGTTATATTCAGCTTTACCACCACCATACAGTGAAAATAACTTTAAGTGATATCCATGAGATAAATATTTTTGAAATTCAAAACAAGTTTAACGATTATGTGTGCAAATTTGTGCATTTTTGCAAATAAATGTCAGTTTCGATTTTCCTTAAAATCCGATACCTGGTCCGTATACGTATCCAGAAAACGGTACGTAAACGGAGTTGGATTCCGTTTATGACGGTACGTAAATGGAATGTATTTTTGGTTGGGATATAAAAAAATATAATAACAACAATAAAAAAATATATATAAAACTAATAATAAAAAAATAATAAAAATAAACAAAAGCAAAAAATCAAAAATGGCATTTTCTTTGGCCTCTAAAAACATGTTAGACATACAGTCTAGCAAAGTCTAGAAAATTGCCACGCCTTGAAACAAAAAAATTATCTCAACCATCAACCATGATTAGCAATATCATCATTAATTATGATAATCATCAAAAAAAAATATATTCGGTTAATACAATGATAACTGACATGACAATTAATAAAATGTGATAAATTTCTAAAGTGATTTTGGTGTCAAACAAAAAAAAAAAAAAAAACAAACTTGATACAAAATATTAAAAATTTTAAAAAAAGACTTGATGTCTTCAAAGACTAAAAACAACAAAATATATTCAAATTAATGGTCATCAACTAATAAATATTTATAAAATGTGCGGCGGTATGCGATCTTTGATTGGCTTAACTACGAAACCGGTTTTCGATTTGATTTGACTTATATTTTCAAAGTGAGATCATTTCGAACATCATTTTGAAAGCTGATTTTATCAAACAATAACAATTATAATAAATGCAATTACAGTGTTGCCATATTTAAAGTCTTTTATCTTTCACTACCTTTCGCAACTCCTCTATCCCCTTTCCAAAGAAAGCAACACATTAATTGGTAAGAAGAATTTCCTGAGTTATTATCATCAAGTAATGAATGTTTATATAATATGCAACGGTATGCGATCTTTGATTGATTTGACTACAAAACCGGTTTTCGATTTGATTTGACTTATTTTTTTTTTTAAAGTTTTTTTTAAAGATTTTGTCAATCAATAACAATTACAATGAATGCAATTACAGTGTTGCCATATTTGAATCCCTTCTTCTTTCAGCACCTTTCATATCTCCTCTATACCCTTTCCAAATAAAGCTACACATCAATTAGTAGGAAGAATTTCCTGAGTGTTGTTTTTCTTAAAAAAAAAAAAAAAAAATATATTCAAATTCATTATCATCAACTAATAAATATTTATATAATGTGCGCCGGTATGCGATCTTCGATTGATTTGACTACAAAACCGGTTTTCGATTTGATTTGACTTATTTTCCAAAGTGAGATCATTTTGAAAGCTGATTTTGTCAATGAATAACAACAAAAACATACCAAACATTCCATTCAAATAACGTAACTCCCCAGCTACAAATCTGCATATATGGAACCATACATGCTCATAAACATGTATGCATATCCATACATGGATACGTAAAGCCCCGTATATGTCCATCCAAGTGCATTAAGGAATTTTGAGGTAATATCTACATATCATATATGTATACATGTTTATAGATGTCCATACAGGAGTATCTTCGTATATGCAGATATTACCTCAAATTTCATTAATGCATATGTAGGGTCATACATGGATAGATGCATGTTTCGAGATTTGTGTATCTATGTATGTACATACATATGTTTGTGAGTATACAAGAACACACATTAAACCTTCATGGATTCATATATGTCAATTTTTAGCCGGGTCGGGAAAAAAATATCTAAAAATATTTTCCCACTGTCATAATCTAACATTCAAAATTTTTTAATCATTTCATTCATTTCATGTTCACACTTATGTCACTTAAGCGTAGCTCATTGATGTTGGTGTGAGTGTATGTGTGTTTTATCTGCCTGTATTTGTTTTTTTTTTTTTTTGCAAACTTAGGTTACTTTAAGGTAAGTTGTTTTCAATTAATGCTAATGCGCATGCGCATGCGCATCGTCGTGATAACTTTGAACTTCTGCCGACAACAAAATTTTGAAATACCAAAAACAGCAACAACGACACCATTCACCACATCAGCTTATAAAAATCTCAGTGAAAAATTGTATGTTATTATTTTCTCACCGTAAGTAGTTTTAAGGTTTGTAGTAGTTATTAAGTTTGTTCCCCTCTTCCACTAATCATTTAACCACATATTTGCACCCTACATGATACTGCATCCATGAATTAATAATATTCGTTACAGCAGCTGATTGTAACACACCAACATTTGATTATATAACTTGTTTTTTAAAATACATTTTATGCTTTTGTGTGCTGCTAGCGTAAATTCCATTTCAATTTATAATTAAAATCAGCGCAAAGTTAAATTTTAGTTACAAAGGCTTATCCCGAGACACATATCAGATCCTTAACCATCTAATGTCCAAGACCGCAAAACACCAGTCTTAAGCTATTGTGTAAGTAGTTTTTGGTTAAATAAACATTTTTTTATTAAAGCAACTATATCGAAAAAAAGCATAATTTCCTACTTTTTCTGCCTTTAAACTCTAGTTGTTCAAAGAACGATTTTTAGGTGAGACGGATTTAAAGTCAAAATTTCCTAAATTTTAAAAAATCTACTTTTCAAAACACACAAAAATATTATAAAAAAAAAAATTTTAAATATATTTACGCTTGGGCATACATTAATAATTATATTAGAGGTAGTTTAGATTCTCTACTTGCAAAATGAGTTTATATTTTTAAGCCAGAACTCGCAGGACACTGTCATGGCACGTTTTTCGAATATCCCTTAACTTTAATCAATTCTTTTTTTTTTTGACAAAATGTTCAATTGGCGTTTGGTGCATTCAAATTTTGTCATATTATTTCACTAGAGGCCTGGACGTGAATAATTTTTTTCACCACACAATTTATGTTTCACCACAAATTTTTTGTTCACCTCAAAAAAAAAAAAATTTACCACAAAAAATTTTTTTTTTCCTCAAATTTATTTTTTTCATGTTTTAATTTCTTCTCATTTAAATTTTTTGTATTTTGTTTGTAGCAAAAATACTGTGGAGTATATAATTAAAAATCTTGGTATTATTGCTTTTACTGGTTATCCTCAAATGCTCGTAATTTCCAACAATATAAACCTACCAGAGCTAGATATCTGTCGTGCAAGTGAACAAAAACAAAATCCGATGACCATAAATATGGGGTTATGCTGATAAGATAACAATACCGATCATTAGTTTTGTAGTTCCTAATTGCATATCAAAATTCCATTATAATCAGGAGGTCTTACTTGAGATAGTTCCTATTAAGCGCATAGTAAATTGTTATTATCGTGAAAAAAAATTTCATTCAAACTTTAATGGATTTTAATAATTTAAAATTTACGAAATAAACCGAAAATATCATCTTTTTACTAAAAACTAATGGTCTTAGAAATATATTAAACAAATTGTACTGAAAACAAATTGTACTAAATTTTTATGAGGAATCATCATTTTTCTTCCATTTTTGTCCCATCGCGTCAAAACATCTATAAATCTCTTCTTAGAGTATGTCTACGCTGGAGTAGTAAACTATGGGCTTATGTTGGGTCATTAATGGGAATATTGATTTCCCTTTTGAACCCCTTTTTTACGACGTTCTTATTGAAAACTTCAAAAATGATCTCTTTGGTGAATAAGCCGATACTTTAAGGAACATATATACAGAGAACCTACACGCAAAGAAAAACATGGTTGCAACATCATCACTGTTATTATATTATACTCGCTGCATTCGGGTATGTTTGTCACAATCAAGTTATTCACCCTTATTCTAGTTGTCGTTATCAACATCACTTTGATTCGACGTCGACATCACTTCGACACCAAATTGGTATTCTAAAACAGTGTTGTAACGACGTTGACAGTTTATCGATTTAAACAAAAACACATCTCTAAAAATTGAGTCTGCAGATTTATTTTGTTTATTATTTTTGCGAAAAAATGTTTTTTTATGTGTAATTTAAATTCTGATACCAGTGATGAAGAAAATAAAGAAAATCTAGTATTGGAAAGAAGACTTCTCATACAGAAATCCAATATCTTTAATCTGCCGGATAACAAGTGAGTAGCAAAATCAAAGTCTGTTACTTTAAAGAATGTTAATCTTCTAATTTTTTTAAAAGGTTTGAAAGTTACTTTCGGCTAAATAAAACAGCCTTCAAAGATGTGCTGGAAACAATAGCACCTAATTTGAAAACCGGAATCAAGTCCATATTTATTTCCAAAACAATAAAGTTGGCAGCTACATTAAGATTTTTAGCCCAGGGGTCGTACCAGCTCAGTGTTGGAAACGACTTTAACTTAGGGTTCAGCTGTTTCTGAAACTGTAGAAGATTTGCCACAGCTTCCTCCAGCGGGCTCAATATAAATTGCTTGAATCTTCCGCCACCTGTAGCATTACACTCGGCTTTGTTGGCTACCATTTTCTTTTTAACTTTAAATTTTAAGTCTCGCCAAACCTATAAATAAATTTTGTTATATTTTTATAATGCACTTTATATGATCATGCTTTCTTTACCTTCTGCCATCCATCTCACCTTATTCTCGGTGGGCCAAGTGCATTTAATAAATTTGAAATTTCTTCCCATTTTTTCCGTTTTTTTTCAGTCATTACTTTTCCTCAAGTCGTTACTAAAAATTGTGTCGACAAAATCAGAGTCGTTTCAAGACAATATCGTAGTCACATTTTCTTACAGAATACCAAATACTTGTCGACAGTTATCAATTATTTTCGATAACGACAACGGGAATACCAATTTCAAAAAAAAAATCTCAAGACAACATTGTCTTGTGTCGATGACGACAACTAGAATAAGGGTGATTGATTTGTAAATAGGTTATAACCATCAATATGAGGTCAGTAATTTATGACTGACACTTTCTATTTTGTAACAAGATTGGCTGTAGCCATACTGTGGTAACAAAAATTTTGTCTGAAAAATATATAATAATTATTGAAACTATAAAATACTGCGAACAGTCAATCAACGAATAATTATAAATTAAATAGAACACGACTTTGACATTACGGTCATAATAATGTCTTGTTTCAGTAAAAAAAAAATTATCAGTTCAGTCACCCAATATATATGACCATTTTCACCTGGGGGTTTTATTTTCGAAAATTCCTTATACATACAATATTATAATTTACACTAATCAATTCATTATCGAAAAAAATCATTGTCAAAAAGATTATACATATATAACGATTTCATACTTTTTAAATATGTTTATTAATTTATTTCTTGTAAAATAACGAGTTTCATGTGGAAAAAGTACTCAGAATATTAATAAAATAACAATAAAATAAAGTCTGTAAAAGAGTTGTTTTGTACCAAAAGGTTTCTTATACAAAATAATAGATTTTTGGAAATTTTTTTAATAGAAACATTTTTAGATTCTATAGACTCTTGCCTAAAGTAAAATTCTCAGTTTCTTAGATAAAAATGCATATATTCTTTAAAAATTCTTAGATTCAGAACACTTTTCATCATGAAATATTCTTAGATTCTAAGGACTCTTTCTTAAAGAAAAATTCTGAGACTCTGAAAACTATCTTAAAATTGTCCTTACTCAGAATAAAATTTCAAAATACTGTTTGTTATATTGCACATCTTTCATAGGATTTTTTTTTTGCGCTCCGTTAGGCTAGTTGGCAGCATGCTTGCTTATCAGTGCGGGGGTCGTGGGTAAAATTCCCACCTAAGGCTCTGGTCTGTTTTTGCTACAACGATAACCTTTGTTGCTAGTGCTCGGTAAGGGTATTGGGATAAAATTTGTAATTATATGATTAATATAAATAAAAAAATATATATATTTTTTGAAAATGGAATTTGTAAATACAAAAAACTTTTTGTTATTTTTTTTGTGAATTTAATTTTTATTTTCAAGGAATATTTGTATGAAAAAAAAACAATTTACGAACACGTTTCTATAAAAAAAAATTCATAGAATATGTGTTGTATTTTAAAAAGAAAGACCTTAGAATTTAAAATTCTTTTTGTTTAAAAAAATTATGAAAAATATTTATTAAAGATTTATTCTAAAATTGAAATAACTTTCTTTGTTTCGAATCATAATATAACTTTAGGGACCATATTATAGTAAAATTAAAGTTATTTTATTATCATAATATGATAACTATATTATATAACAAAAATTAATAATGCTCTTCGAATATGATTGCCCCAACCATGTTTTCTCTCTGCGTGTACATGCCATTTGTACATTTTGGTATGGTTGCTAAAACTGTCAGCTAAGTATATGTCGAGACATATGGAAACTTTTGGGCCTGGTACAATTTTTAAATTTAAAAATAAGGTACAGCTTGGTTGAAAAGTTCCTGCGCTCGAAATGAAAGAATTCTGTTTTTGTTACGAAATATATTTTTTTATTCAATATAATCTCCTAGAAGCTCAATACACTTGTTCCAATGATCTTCTAATAATTTTATCCCATCCTTATAATGGTTTTCCGGAAGCTCTGTAAAATAACCGTCTACGGAATTGTTTGAGATTTCTGAAGAGATAGTAGTGCCTGGGAAGCAAATCTGGTGAATACGGTGGATGTTCGAGCAATTCGTAATTTAATTCTTTGAATTTAGTCATCGTCAAAACACTTTTGTGAGCAGGTGCATTGTCTTGATGAAAAATGATTTTTTTCTTTTATAATTTTTAAACCAGGTCTTTTCTCACGAATTTTTTCATCCAGCTGATCGAAAAGGCTTCAATAATATTTAGAGTTGATTGTTTTACCTTTCTGATGATAATCAATCACCAAATTTTTTTTTTGCATCCCAAAAAACTGATGCCATAACTTTCTTTGCTGATCGTTGTTACTTCACCTGCTTTGGAGCTGAAGAACCAGCTTTAGTCCACTGTAAACGTTCTTGTTTCAATTTAGGATCATGGTGGTAGATCCAAGACTCATCTATAGTTATAAAACCACGCAAGAAGTCGGTTTATTCGGCTTCAAACGCTCCAAATTACGCTGAGAAATTTGTTTTCGATCCAGTTTTTGTTGAATTGTTAATGTGTTCGGCACTAACTTTCCAAACAGTTTTTTCATACGTAATTCTTCATGTAAAATATGGAGTACTCTTTCGTCTGAGATGCCTATGGCATTAGCAATTTCACGCTTAGTCAAACTTGGATCTTCACTAACCATATTATGTACCTGCTCAATGATTTCTGCTGTGGTTGCAGTTTTTGGTCGTCCTTCGCGTAGATCGTCTTCAAGGCTGGTACGACCACTTTTAAATTCACCAGCCCAAAATTCAACGGTGCGTTTTGAAGGTGAGAACTCCTTATACACTTCTAACAATTGTTCATAAATTTCCTTTAATTTTAAACCCTTCAAAACAAAGAATCTAATGACTGCACGATATTCAATTTTTTCCATATTAAAAAAAAATCAATGACACGTCAACTTCAAATGGCTTGTAAACAAAGAAAGAATTGACAGAATGACTTGCAACTTTGCATGTGTTCTCAGGACAGCTGTACCAACTTGAGAAAAAAAAGTTTGAAGCTAGCAGTGCCATCTCTTGGTGAGCGCAGGAACTTTTCAACCAACCTGTACATTAATATGGTATTAGAAATTATATACATATATACATTTATCTTTTTTAGGCATACGAAATCATTTGAGGTTCTAAATTGTGGCACAAAATGTACTAATTTAGTGGATAAAATTATCATTGAACAAAATTATATTCTATCAAACAGCATTTTAAAAAAACTATATTACAAAAGATGTCATAATAAAATTAAAATTAAAATGGGAACAATTGTGAATAGTACCAAATGAGTCAAAGGAGTACCATACCACTTTTAAGGCTCTAATAGTACCAAAAAAGTACTAATGTATAGACTTTATCTTATCCCCGTCTTCCACAGTGTTTTTGTTAAAAGTTATGTATACAAATTTAGGACTGAAATTATGGAAAAATTGTTTTTTTTTGTTGACAAAAAAATTTTGTGGTGAAAAAATATTTTAGTGGTGGAAAAAATTTTTAAGGTTAATATAAAATATTATTAATTTCTAAGGGGCTGATGAAGAAATATGAGAAAATATTCAGTTGTTACTACACTCAAAATATTTTTACAGTAACTGACTATAGTTTATTTAAAAAGTTAACCGCACATTTGCTTTAAAATATTAAGTAGACACTGGTTTAAAATGAAATTTGTTCGAGTTATAAATATTTTTAAGACTCATCGGTTATTTGACTAGCTTAAAAAGATTTTTCAAGATTTTTAAGCATTTGAAAGGACTTTTCAAATGTGTTTTTCAACAGCCAACTAAATAACTGTTCATATTTCAGTTGTGACATTTTATTTTTAAATACTTCTTGAACATAGTGTATGTTTGATATTTAATACGCATTTGTGTTTTCTCAGTTGCAAACAATATTAAGGTAATTTTTGAAAATAAACAGCATTCCATAAATTCCATCAATACCATTATGAATATTGTATATTTTATTTGTTGTTGTTGTCACATAATTGAAGTTTCATAAATAAATACTGTTACAACACTCACGCATTCCACTGTCTGTTCAAAAATCATGCCACACAGAGTTATTTATAATTTTTTTCTTTATTTGTTGGCGGCAGTTTGTTATTATAATAAAATAAAAAGAAATGAAATAATCCCAGTGTAGGTAATCATTATTCTGCATTACCTAACTTTTTGCATTACTTTAAAACATAAAATAACGCGTGATTAGCATTCAATAATATCTTTTTATAATAATGATAGTTGGCCACCACAGCAACATGAAGACCACAGCTAAAGGTATATTGTGTTATTTTGCCGCTAAAATACCGAAACACCGGGCCAGGAGGCCCGAAATTTGTTTTGAAAAGTAATAGTTTTAAACAAATTGAAAATGCCTTTAAAATTGAAATGCCTTTTATAAAGTAGTATCTTAAATTTTTTTATGCTGAAAATAACGTAAGTACTAAAAAATGTCTGACAGTCGTGCAGGTTGTGGGTAATAAATTGGTATCTTGGTGTATTTTCTCAGCATATTAGGATTTGATAATTTATTCGAAATTAAATTCCAGCTTTCAAATGCTTAATAGACGATCTCGTTAAAAGCTGCGACACATGTATGATGTAACTTTTTTATGTTCGCGAGTTCTACTCCGGTTCCCAGAATATTTTTTTTTTTTTTGTATTTTTCATTGAGCGTTTAAAAAGCTTTATTAAGTCTTAACCGCACTGGTAAATCTGTATTTTTAAACTTGAACAACGACCATATCTACACACTAGACTTTGTTTACTTCAGTTCAAGTAAAAAAAAAAAAAACAAAAAATTAGAGCAAAAAAAAAATAATCAGCTTGGTATTCGATTTTGAAAAAACCCGTCCGTTTAAACAGCGTAATCACAGACACGAACAGTTTTGAACGAACACGTTTGAAAACGGACGGTTAAAATTAAGTTGCAAGAGATATTTTTGAACACTATCAAAAAGAACGGTTTTTTTTGCACATACCGAAAGTTTTTCCCCGTACAGTTTTACCCATGCGGTTAAAACAGCCTGAAAATTACGAAGTGTATGGTCACCTTTACAATTAATTTTCTGGTAAAGGACAAACAAACAAAAATTACTTTTTTAAAATAATTCGCTTTTGGTTAGGTAGAATCTGTATAATAATAGGTTAAGATTGCCAGATGTAGAGGCTATTAATTATTATTTCCAAATTTTCTTTTTTATTAAAATATAAAATTGTTTTTATTGGCTTGTAGCGCAAAATTTTATAAAATTATTTTTAATTTAAACAGAAATCAAAAAGAAAGCATAATTCTAAATTCTTATAAAGTATAAAATTGTTAAGAGATACATTATCTACACTAGAATGTATTGTAAAAAAAACCGTTTCTAAAACTTTTTTCTGTGTAGTTCTAAATTTTTAGTGTTATATTCAATACATTATGGATACCTAGATGTATAATAAATTTAATAAATATGCGTACATAGGTAATAACCCATCAAAAAAAAAAAAAAAGGTGCAAAAGAAGAGAAAAAGAAGCAGTGATTTTGATTCCGATGTTGTGAAAATTTGGATCGGAACCAATGATTTTTACATAGAGGTGTCATAGGGTGAAAGTTTTCTTTTATAATCCTTTTTCATTGCATCTAAAGCCCTTCTTATGGTTTAGTGAAAAATGAGATCTTTTGATCTTCCCGAATAAATTTTGAATTTTAATTTTAACAGGACATTAGTAATCGGGCCTAAGACTCATTTTCACAATCTTCCGTTAGCTTCTACCTTAGAATTTAACTGGCACAAACAAATCACTTTAACTTAAACCATAGTTATACAATAAGTGTCAAATTTTTATAGAAATAAATATGATTAGTGTTTAACTTTGATTGTTTTCAATATAAGTTACCCGTGATAGATTTAAAAAGCGTTAAATTTCATTAAAAATTACATTTTTGGAAGTTGTGAAAAAGAACTTCCTTAGAAGAGAAAAATCAGGACTAAATGATACTTTGGAATCAATGAAAAATTAATTCATTAAGAATCACTTCCATTTGTTTTTGCTGGGAATTGATTATAAAACAAATACATTTTTAGGGTGGAATGCATAGTTTTTAAACAATTCAACAAAATATTTATCGCTAATTTGGTTATAAATTGTTTAATAACGAAAAATTTATTAAGCTGTTAAAGTAGGTTTTAACCTAAAAAAAGCATTAATAAAGTTTAGAAAAATCAAGTTTCAATCCATAAAAAGGGTGTTTGCAATTATTTAATGAATTTTTCAAGGGTAACCACCCAATAACATAATCAACAGAATACAGCATTTTCTATCAAACAAATTACAAAAATCTTCCTCAATTGCCTCATTTTTTTAATCAGAACATAATCGTCATTCGAATACTTTCATTATTCGTAGTAATAAAGTGTCTTTAAAATATTACATTTCCTTTTACACTTCTTAGTTATGTTCAAAAATTGTTTTTTATTATGTTTAGATTTATCATAAACCAATTTTAATCGTAAAATTTGAAGAAAGGGTACGTTCGTAAATACAAAAAATTTGTGCATCACTGCGGCAGTTATGCCAACTTTTATTGCTGATGCGTAATCATCTGTTGCAGATGCTTTGCTACTGCTCAACAACTGCTCAGTTTGCTTTTTAGAACGTTTTGCAAAAGATAAAAAAAAATGTTCACTACAATAACATTAACAAATATTATTGAAAAATCTTGATTGTAAAATGCTAAATTTTTGTTAATTTACAATAAAAAAAAAGAATTAAAAGAAATATAAAATTAAAAATCAATTGAAATGAAAAAGAAGATGATTTCGCACTATTGCATCAGAAACTTTAATGATGCCATAGTTGCAAAAATTTGCGGCAGGACTGTCAATTGTTTGCATAAAAAAACGTTTGACGTAAATTAGTGCTGCCAAGTGATGCTTTTTTGAACGTTTTGCTTTTATTATGCTGCAGTGATGCGCAACTACTGCATTTACGAACGTACCCAAACTTTAATCTTCTACGATTAACAAGTAAATCGTGAATTACTAACAATTTATTTGAGAGTGGAGAGAAGTAAAATTGTGTGAACCACAATTATTTAATTAGTTAGTGCCTATTTACGTACACTTATTATATTAATTATACGTTTAGGTGTTCATAATGTATAGAACAAATACTAGTATTTCCAATATGGTTAATGGATTTTTGAGGCCGTTTTCAAGATTTCAGTCACTTACACATCTGGATAATTTTACTTTGTGAATTGAAATCGAAAAAAATAAAAATATTTTAATAACATAACAACCGGGAAAATTTTTTTTGAAACATTTTCCAAAGTCTTTTTGAAGAATTGAAGTTTGACTTTCATAGTAAGAAGATCAAAAAATTTAAATATTAAAAAAATTATAAAATTGTTTTGAAAAGATAGAACATTTTGTGAATTAGTATTGTTACAATTCATCTCCTGGTGGGAATAATAATTGTTTGGTATTCTCCATTCATTTGAGGACCCGCCACTTGGAGTTAAATATATTTGCCTGTAGCATAGTTTTGCGAACAACATCCTAGAAGGCAACAGTCAGAGGGCACTAAATTACACAAGGGCTTTCAGTTGCGATGGAGTTCTTCACTATTAATCATAATCAGCCAACATATGTTCTTCATAATACAGAAATTAATTATTTAGAAAATATCTTAAATTTAAACACCAAGCTACGTTATAATTGGTATAATATCCATATATTTCTCAGCAATCAATAAAGACTTCATCAATTCTGTATAAGATATTAAATCCTATCACAACAGTACTCAACATCATAGATATCCAATTTAGTTTTGGAAAAGGAATTTTATCAATTGATCAAATAACATCAAAATTTGACAGAAATTTTTTTTATAATTCAAAATTACGTTTGGTTTATCGATTTTTGTTTTTCTGTTGACATTTTAATTTTGAATTAATATATTCGATTTTCTTTTGTTGTGTTAAATTTCACTTAATCGGTTTTCAAAAATTTAGTGTCACATTTCAAACCAAACACCATCATATTATAGACAATTTTGAGTGTATATTAAATTTTAATCTTCGTCTTTAAAGCCGCCGACAATCGACATCAGGCCTGGAGTCGTCGTTGGACTTAAAAGGTGAGCTTATATTTTATATTTCATATTACCCAACCCTTAAAACAAAACAAAAGTAAATTAAATATTAATTTTTCTATAACGTTCAATCAGACAATTTTAAATTTGATTAAGAATGATTTGTTTATGGTAAACTTGCGATTTTAAATATTAAGTTTTAATTACATACCATTTCATTTCATATTCTTTTATTTGCTTGTTAAAATATAATTTTCAATTGGTGTTATAAATTTGTTCTAACGGTAAATTAATGTTAAGATTTTTCTTTTGAATTTTACTTTTATTGTAAAGTAATACTTTATTAAAATTAGCACAAATACAAGTTGAAATAAATGATTTTATACACTCAAAGTAATTTTTAGTAATTTAATTAATAGTTTTTTCCTTTGCGAGAAATTTGTAATAATATAGTTAATATGTTTAAATTAAATAATTACCTTAAGGTTGTCGTTATTGTTTAATAAAATATTAATTTTAACATGTAATTTTAAACCTTTTCTTTTAATGCCACAAAAAGTTTAGACGAAGTAGATTATTTGTACATGGGTTATCTAAGTACTAGTTTTGTTGATAAAAGGCAGGGAGGGTAAAGAATATGAAGAGGCCAATCCATCTAGCACCTCTTCCACTGAAATTATGTCTTTGTTTTTTTTTTTTTTTTTTTTGTTTCTTTCTCTATTCTCATTATTATTTTAATGTTGCTTGTTTTGTTTTGTTTTTTTTTTTTTCTTTACGTCGATATTAGGTTATTAGCTACCTATAATTTAATTTTATTGTAACAGGCTGAAAACTACTTTGAAGGAGACAAGATTCCACCCCATTAACCTGAGCACGGCCGGATTGATAGGTAGCATGGTCTCCTGATAGGTGGTGAACGAAATAGCAATGATTAACCGATTCCTCATCTAATCGCCTATAATTCGAATAGTGTCGAAATAATTTATTCAAAACTCCTTCGACCGGAATAATGGGTTTAAGTTATCAGTTAAATTTTTTATTCGAATTTTTTGCAATATTTTTCTTATAACTTTCTTAAAAACTTCAGGTAAAAAAAAATTGCAAGAAAATCTTAGAAAAAATCAAAAAGAAAAAGATCCTTAATTATTAGATAGCTTCTTAAGCAATTGAAATTATGTGTTATCCAGGTTTTAGGAAATACGATAGAAAATTTTTAATTTTAATATCAATTCCTTTAAAAATATAAATTATATTTGTATGTTTTTCACGACAAGATCGCATTTGTTTAAACACGATGTCATATAACACACAATTGGCATTTTAATTATGTAGGAATTCTTCCTTTTCTTACATCTTCCAAAGAACAATGGATTCCAACCATATTAAGTCTAAAGAATGTTCCACTGGAACCAATTCCATGGAACCCGAACCATGGAACGTTTTCCTAATAAAATAGTAGTCATTCTGTGGCTTAACTCCTTTCATTGCTTCTTAAACTTCAGTTAACATTCTTTTAGGATTTTTTGGTGTTATTTTAAGGAACTCCTAAAAGAATTCATATGTTCGTACTTCAAATGTAGTGATTTGGAATAAACCCGATGCTTATCTTTAAAAATAACTTCATTGCTTCTAAAGCATATTTTCTCAATCTAAAGAATTTATTCAAAATATTGTTTTCTGATTATTCAAAATCAAAAAATTTAATGAGAAAATAGTTCTGATGAACCTTTATAATTTTTTTATTAAATTACTTTTTACATTTTAGTTTAAAATTCCATGCAGGTAAGAATTAATGCAGTTTTGCAATTTTTAATAAAAGTTTTGAAAAATCATTTCATTGAATCTAGCTTAGCCCGTCATTTGAATTTTTTTAAGCCTTAAATAGTTATGACAACGCAATCTGTGCATTTTTGCATTGTGTAAATTATTTAACACTACACCATTTCCAGTTTTAATTTTGAATTTACCAAAATAATTTTAAAATTGGGTAAAAATGTTTTAATATTATCCAAAATAGTTTTAAAATGATCTAAAAATTATTTAAAATTGTTCAAAAATATTTTAAAATTGTCCAAAAATTCATTAAAATTTAAAAAAAAAAAGAAGTTTGTTTCCCAAATGTTCTTTTTCACTAATGCAGAATTATTTATTTGTTCTAATATTGAGTATTTCTAGAAAATATATTTGAATACCAATTATTTTTACATAGGAAGTTTTTGTTTTAAAGTTTAGTGAAAAATGAGATCTGTGGTTAATGTTTAACCTTGCTTGTTTCTAAAATAAGTTATTCGTCATAGATTTGAAAAGTGTTTATTCAATATTACATTTTTTAAGTTGTGAAAAAGAACTGCTTTAGAAGAGGAAAATCAGTACCAAATGATACTTTAGAATCAATGAAAAATTGATTCCTTCATTTCCATTGATTTTTGCTGTGTGTTTAAACCTATAGATAGTAAAAAGGGTTTATAAATAAGAAGTTGTTTGACAAATCATTCTTTGGAACAGCAAATTTAGCTGTTATATTTATGCTCCAGGTTTTAAGAAATAATTCACTTTTAAAGTCAAATTCTGAAGTTATTTTAACCTTAGAATATAAGAAATTTTTA
This sequence comes from Eustalomyia histrio, assembly GCA_949748255.1. NCBI lineage: Eukaryota > Metazoa > Arthropoda > Insecta > Diptera > Anthomyiidae > Eustalomyia > Eustalomyia histrio. Next base: position 40,794,212 of record OX456524.1, read on the forward strand.
AAAATGCATCAAGTTTATAGTGTACATTGAAATTATTTATTTTTATTTTACATTTATTAATCAAACACGTGGCTAGGTATTAATAAAATTTATTTTTTAAAAACAGTCGCTTAAAATTACACAAACAAAATTGATAAGAACGAAAAAAAACATGGAATTTTGTAACTTATTTGACTTAAGTTGATTTTTTTATTAAGTCTATAGATTATAATTATCCTTACAAAAGTTTTCAAAAAGTTAAAGAACTCAATTAGGAACAAGTTGTTTCATCAAAAATATTTAAGAGCTCGCTTGTTGGACGCATTAATTATACCAACACAGAAAAAAATTTACAATTTACAAGGTGATTGTAAATAAATTACTACCCAAAAATATAAATGTTCAAATGTTTTACAAAGATCTTGTTCATTTAAAAATATTTCCTAAACCCCCATAATTCTAAGAATGGTTGGCATTCAATACCTTTTCATAATAACGGTAGTTGGTTACCACAGCCACTTTAAGCCCGACATGAACATTTTAAAATAGCGATTTGATTGAAGGCATGTGTGTTTTTGTATAACTGGGTTTATTGCTCTGTTTTACCAGTTTAATTTTAAAATATCTTAAACTATCGTTATAATAACGCTAAACTACCGAAACACCGATTTATAAAAGTATTTTACAGATATAATAAAATTTAACAGGTAATATTATGAAAAGAAGCCCCGTGATATTAGAAGACACATGCCACTATTGGAATCGCAGTTTCAAAATTTTCCTATCATTATTGATCAGACCGTGGTAGACAACAACCGTTATAATCAAAAGGTATTGCTCTCCAACCATGATTCTTAGGCATGATTCTTTTAAAAGTTACCATCCCAGCAAAACTTTGGTAATGGGTGCGATATTATCGTGCGTTACCTTGTAATGATAGCTCGTTGCCTTTTTCATTATTTGCAAGCATAAAGTAATAAGTTACTGATTATTGATTACGTAATATATGATTTATAAATGTAAAGTAATAATTGAAATATTTTTTTGAAAATCTATTTGGTGATACATTTCTTTGTGTTTGTTTTGACAACACTAGCGAAAAAACGAAGCGCAACAATTCATTTAAGTTTAAATCACTTAAATACTTTATGCGTCGATAGCTCAGTGGGTAGAATTCTTGGCTGGCAACCAGAGTTCCCTGGTTCGATTCCCATCATTAATAACGTTTAACATATTTGTAATAATTTTTTTTAATAAAAATTCCTCTTTTTTAAAAATCTATTTTTAGACACATTACTTTTTCCATTCTCGTAACCATATAAGTAACCCCTTACAATATCACCTCTAAAGTAATGGATGTATACATTACTTTGAGGCTCATCGCCTGTAACATTCATCAGTGTAGTAAGGTGTAAAGTAATCCATGAGCCCCTATGGCTATACATTACTTTACACATTATTTGGTAATGTGTGGTTTTGCTGGGATGCAAAAACTATTTATAAACCAATGCAGTAGGCTTAATTTGATATTTAACGAAAAAGCATACCTTGGTGATCTATTTTATGAAAGAAATTCATTTATTTTGCACTAAACTATCAATCAACAAATCGCCAATTTTTCCGATTAATCGAATAACCAATTAATAAATTTTCGTAATTTTTAGAAATTGGAATAATGCTCTAACCAACGATACAAAATTAGCCGACCTAACAAAGAAAACACAACAAATTTAGGACATAATCTCCTTTTAGCTCAATAAACTTTTCCTATCGATATATTTCATAAAGTTACCACTTTTCACCAAAGAATTTTATTTTTTAATTAATACCGCCATCTATATGTCAGATCACCTAATTTTGGGACCATCCTCGTAAATATTTACAGATTTTTTTGTACGAATACGTAGCCACATAAAACTTTCAAAATCAACAGAAAAACATCTGAACTTTTTCATAAATAATAGTTTTTCATTACACTAAAAACTCAGAGATAGTTCTGATTTTTCTTTTTTTTTTCAACATAAATATATTTAAATTCTATTGCCATAGTCAAATTTACGTTACTAGAAATATTCTGAGTTTATCAATTTAATAATGTCTATTTCGATTAGCTTTCAGAAAAATTCAAAAGGTTGTTTATTTTTTTTTTCGATTTATGTATAGCAGTAAAAAATAAAAGATTGACATTAATGCAACATAATTTTACCTATAGCGAAATAGTTGCTATTAACGCGTCATAAAGCTTTTTCAGTGATTGTTGAACATTTTTCAAAATCGTTATTTCCCGTTAAAAAAACATCAGAATGTGTTTATCTCTGATAATATCTAATCAGATTAAATAATAATAAAATAAAAACACCTTTGCTTTTGTTCTTACATACATTTTCATTTTATTTTGAAAGTCGAAAACTTAGAAAAAAAAGTAAATACATATTTTGAGTTTTAGTATGAACGTAGTATAAGATCTGACATCAAATCTGGTTAGGTGCTAGAACTAGATATGATCGTATATTGCCATTTCTGCCTTGCCAGAAAATCAACCACATTTTAATATGAACAGATCTGGTGCTAGATCTAGCCATAAAGTGTATCAAATATGCCATATCTGATCATATATAACCAGATCTGGCACCAAACTTAATTAGATGCGATTACATATAATAAGATGTTAGCAGATCTGATCAGAACTTATCTTTTTTACACACGATGAATCGTTTTACTTCAGAAGTTGTATAGATATCGTACAGTTTTGTAGAATGTAAACCATTTAACCAAAAGAAAGATTGTGCAATTTCATCTTATTGTTATTCATCAATTTCCATATAACCAGGATTTTATATAGTTTTTAAATTGTTACTAATTGTTCCCATCTACATAAGCCACAGTTCTATCCCAAAATATACTGTTAGAAAAATTAACCCGTAAACAAAAATTAATTGCATTTTCTTTAGAAATTTGAGGTTTTTTGAACATCCCAGCAAAATTTTCTATTACCAGGTAATGGGAAATGAAATAAGAAAACGCAAATTGTAAATACCTACACTTTAGTCAAATGACACCTTATTCTAATTTTTGATTGGATGTAAATCATTACCACAAGCTTACGAGTAAGTCCTTACCAAGAAAGTATTTAAATAAGTAGTTACTTGTAATATTGAAATAAATAATTAATAAATAAGTAATGTAAAATAAAAGTAAATTAAGTAATATAAAATAAAAGCAAAAAGAAATAATAATTTAAATTAAAAAATTTATAAAAATAGGGAAACAATATTAAAAAAAAATTATATTTCGTTTTCTTCATTGATATATAACATAAATTAATGGTATTTAAGTTACAAATTAAATCTGTGCAAAAATTTGGACAATAAAACTTGTACAAAATCGTACTTCCTCATTGTAAGTAGTAATATAACACACTACCAAAAACTAATTTTTAGCATCTTTCTTAATTACTTAGCACAATTTCAGCAGTACATTTTTTTAGATACTCTAAATAAGTAGTGATATGTATATATCAAAAATGGTAACTCATTATTTCATAACTTTCAAAGAAGTAGTGATACATCACAATATTAACGCGTTGGGTTTAAAAGTAAAGTAAAATGTATTGTACAGGACACCCCTTACCAAGTAATACCTGAAGTAGGTCCAGCCTTTTACCAAGTTTTTGATGAGATATTTCAGAATTAAAAAATTACCAAATTTGTTCACAAAAATATTTATGTTTAAGATTTGAAAGGTTTCTTAAAAAAAGAGAACTAAATTAATAATTGTGTGTGATGTAAAAAAATACATTTACTAAAAATATTCCAGAATAATCTATATATGATAATACTTACGGAATCTTATCATTTTCGCTTTAAGATATCTTTGAAGTAGTGCTTGAAATGTATTTTTAAATTTATATTTTTTAATGTAAAACAAAATAAGATCCATTCTTATGTATACATCTTAATTGTATTAAAATAGAAGAATTTCCCCCTCATGAATTTCGTATTACATCTATTCGAAAAATATTTTAAAAACATAAAAGAAGACATCTAACAATCATCAAATGTTCATGTGGACGGATGAGTGTATGAAAATAGCACACAACTTCCGAGTTGGAACCCTCCAAACAGGAACAAATACTGTTCTTGTTCTTTTGCATCCTATTTATAGATCATCCATTAAGTGTCAGAGAGGGGAAATTGTTAATTGATTGTTTATCTTTGTTATTGGCTTTACTTTCATACGCAATCACCTCTTCTAAACATGTTATGTATATACTTCAAGAGGCATTTCAACTTTTACCAAAACAACACAAAAATATCAGATTGATTTATGACAAAACAGGCGCATAAACGATTAAAATGTATGGTATTGTACTATACGGTTGTAATTTATGAAGTGTGTATATCGAAAGTACGATATCTGTTGCTTACATTGAACGAGAGTGTATATTTTCATTGGAGAAATGTTTGCCATTGGTATTAGTAAATTGTAGTGGTGCATACAGAAATTCCTCCAGGTTAAAATAATAAATTGTGGCGGCTGCCAAAAAAGGGTATTAACTTATTTAACTTAAAAAAAAAAAAACACTCGTGCCCTACTAAAAAAAGGGGGTTGAATTACAATGTACATAATAAAATGAAAATTTTAATTAAAAGCAGCATTTTTTGGATATCTTAAACATTTAATGACAACATAAAAGATACACATAATATAATGTGAATTTGTAAAATATGAACCATGCTAAATTGGCAAAAATGGACTAAGAGTTTATACAATATAAAAAAATTTGTTCTATGTTCAATTAAAAATCGTTCCATTCTGCTATTAATAAAGAAAACTTCTAGAAATATTAAAAAAACACCTATACATAGATAATAGGGTGTTCCAAGAAAACATCAAAGTTTGAATTTGCAATCTTCACAACGTTGCCCAAAAAGTTACCTTTTTGAGGTCGAGTTTTTAGGATGTAGATTAGTTTTAATCTCAGTTTATCGTAGTTTGTAACTTGAATACTGATTTTAAAATTTGTTTTAATTTATTTTATTTCAATGTAACGAAAAGTTGTTCCGACAAATTTATGTTAATAAACACGTAAATAGCAGACAAAATTCGTTTTCAGTTTAACCAAACCAAGCTTAACTCACATCCCAAAAATTCGGCCCAAGAAATAGTCGTTAAAGTCGTTAGATTAATTCATACAAAAAGTTGGGTTGACTATAAATTAAATTATTATTTAAACTATATACATATGTACTACACTCACAATATATTTTCGGTTACCGACTGTAGTTTATTTAAAAAGTAATACATAAAATTTGTTTGTTAATGAAGAATCAATTGAAATTCATTGATATATATTTTTTAACTATTTGAATCAGTCATTCAAAACACAAACTATAAAAATTTACAGACATTCAGTAGGAGTTGATATTTTCAGTTAAATGTAAAATTTTATGTTTTCTTTTTCAAAAAATATAAATTCATATAATTCCTTTTTGTTTTTTTGCCAAAATAGTTTGTATATATACAAAATTATTTCAATAAAAATTACAAGAAATTATTCAAATATACATACACACAAAGCCAATAAAAATATATACACCTGCATGTGTTGTGTTCTGTTTTGTAATTACACACAAATAAAAAAACTTTCAATTTGAAAAACAAACCACAAAAGTAGTTTTTCCTAACTTTTTGTTAGTAAAAATTTGATGGTTATTTTAAACGACTTTCTATTGTTTTTACTTTTGTCGATTATTAAACAATGATTGAAAATAAACAACAAAATGCGTTGAATATAATGAAAAATCAGTAGTCCTCTTTTTAATTGTATTTTCGATTAATTTAATATGTGTTTTAAGTTGTTTTTAACGAAATAATATTGTGAGTGTACATACTAAATTAATGTTCATAAATGGAATATGAGATCAAAATTTAAAAATAAAATCAGTAACTTTAAAGTAGTTCGCGATTTTTTTAAATTTATGCAAAAAAATACAAATATTTTGGTCAAAATGTCAAAAAATTCTGAAAAGATGTAATTAACAATTCAACTTGCTATCTCGAATCTGATCTTAATTTTTATGAAGATTACGAATCTGCAATCACAATTGAAAACAAATTTGTGGCTTTTAAATTATCTCAAGAGGTGGCCATCGAAAAATCCAATTTGTTGTACTTTTGCAATCTACTTACCAAGAGCTTTCATTAGACATGATATTGTTTTTAATTTTTGAAAGGATAATAGTTATACCTTCAGTTGGAATGTAAAATTAGACTTTTTTAAGTTTTTCGCTATTATTTAGCGTATTAAATTTAAATTGTTAACAAAAATCCAATCTCTCACAAGAAGACTTACAGTGGAGGTAAATATAAGAAAATTTCTTGATGAAAATCGAACATTTTTTATATGCGATTTTCGCCCAATTCTCGACTTCGAATTTTGATTTTATATTCGCAATGTACACCCAAAAATATATTAGATTTGATAATTATATTATTATATTTAATTTTTCATAATTTTTAATTTATTTCAAATAATAGAACAAATACAACTTTGAAACTTTAATGGCGATGTGCTACCTCTAAATAAAACTTTTTTTTTAATTTCTTTGGCAGACCATATTTTTTTCTATAATGGCACTCTAGTAGGATTGTGGAGCTCGTGGATTCGAACTTTTTTTGGACAACCTTAATAGATATATTATAAATGATTTAATATATTTAGAGGACTTATTGGTTCTATCTCCGTTAGATTTCTTTAGCATCTAAATATGCCATAACAAAAACGTTTTAACACTGATTTGAAAAAATGTCAAAATAACAAAAAAAAAAATGTAAAATAAACGAAACCTTGTTTATGTATGGATTATTATGAGTGTAGTATAAAACTCTTTTAACAATACCAATCTCAGTGTATGTAAAATTCAAACTTTTCAAATGGCAAACGAAAACCCCGAGATGTGTAAACTTAATTCTGGGTCGTGGAATCTAGTGATAAAAAAGTTAGGTCGTATTAAAAAGATATTTAGATTTTATGTTGTATTGACTCGAGCGATTTTTTTATTATGTTTAAATAAAAAGACTAGGAAAACTCTTTTGCAATGACTTAATTTATTGTGTTTTTTACTTATATACTATTTAAAAATATTATTTTGCAATCCAAAAAGAACATCCAATTTTTTTTTTCAGAAAAAAACGGCACACGCGAATCATTAAATACATATGTTACACTAGTGTGTAATTTACCCGAGGGTCGTATGAGTGATTTGTATTATGAATGCAAATATTACGTATACGTATAGGTGTACTTTAATTCAAATTAAACATCAATATTGGGGTATCATTAGAGTATTCAAAAACCAAAACCGAAACCGAAAACCGGTCAAACGGTTTATTTTTTTTTTAAACCGATCGGTTTCGAATATTTTCTAAATTCGAAGAAAACCGAAAACCGGTCTTTTTTGTTCGGTTAACCGGGTTTTTTAATTACATCACCAACTGGGTTTGTTTGGTTATGAAGATTAAGATGTAAGTCTGATAGATTCCGATGAAGACTTAACTTTGGATATTCCAAATTCAAATAGTTTAATTTCTGATCTAAATAACACAATAAACAGTATTCAAAATCCTAAAAAAGAGACTGTACAAAATTATATGATGATTTCATATATCTTGATAAATGCGACAAAAGAACTGAAAAGTTGGACAATTTATATAATTGTCTCTTAACTATTTGTTCAATATCTACTATTAGTGAAAAACAAAAAAATCGTCTTAAAACGATACATTTAAATAGCACATTTAATTTGCACATTATTTATTATTTTAGAACTGAAAAATAGATTTTCTTTTTGCATATTTAAAATGTAATATTAAAAAAACTTATATTTAATGTCAAACGTTTTAAACGATCAAATTACTAATTCATTCATTTGATATGAATATAGTTTTATAATATTAATTTTTAAGATATTATATTAAAAAATATTGGTTTCAAGTTAATTTTTTGTTGAAATGAAATACAATAAAAAAATTAAATTTAAAGTTATATATACAGATATATGGTCCAAACTTTTTTTTCTCAAGTTGGTATAAGTGTCCTGAGAACACATGCAAAGTTGCAAGTCATTGTGTCAATTCTTTCTTTGTTTACAAGCCATTTGAAGTTGACGTGTTATTGATTTTTTTTAATATGGAAAAATGTAATATCGTGCAATCATTAGATTCTTTTTTTTGAAGGGTTTAAAAGCAAAGGAAATTTATGAGCAATTGTTAGAAGTTTATAAGGAATCCTCACCTTCAAAACGCACCGTTGAATTTTGGGCTGGTGAATTTAAACGTGGTAGTACCAGCCTTAAAGACGATCCACGCGAAGGACGACCAAAAACTGCAACCACAGCAGAAATCTTTGAGCAGGTACATAATATAGTTGGTGAAGATCCAAGTTTGACTAAGCGTGAAATTGCTAATGCCTACTTCTTGCGTCGTTTTATAACTATGGATGAGACTTGGATCTACCACCATGATCCTAAATTGAAACAAGAACGTTTACAGTGGACTGAAGCTGGTTGTTCAGCTGCAAAGCAGGTGAAGTCACAACGATCAGCAAAGAAGGTTATGGCATCAGTTTTTTGGGATGCAAAGGGAATTTTGTTGATTGATTATCTTCAGAAAGGTAAAACAATCAACTTTGAATATTATTGCAGCCTTTTGGATAAGCTGGATGAAAAAATTCGTGAGAAAAGACCTGGTTTAAAGAAGAAAAAAATCATTATTCATCAAGACAATGCACCTGCACGCAAAAGTGCTTTGACGATGGCTAAATTCAAAGAATTAAAGTACGAATTGCTTGAACATCCACCGTATTCACCAGATTTGGCTCCCTTTTTTTCAGAAATCTCAAACAATTATTTCGTGGAAAGCATTTTTCGTCGAATGAAGAGCCCATATCAGCCGTAGACGGTTATTTTGCAGAGCTTCCGGCAAATCATTATAAGGATGGGATAAAATTATTGGAAGATCATTGGAACAAGTGTATTGAGCTTCTAGGAGATTATATTGAATAAAAAAATATATTTCGTAACAAAAACAGTATTCTTTCATTTCGAGCGCAGGAACTTTTTAACCAACCTGTATATTTTTTTTTTCAAAGAATGTATTTTTTTATTTTTATTACTTTATATATTAAATTTCTGTTTTTTTTTTTTACATATGTAATTAACAAATTATATAAGCTTTTTATTCAAATTAAAAAAAAAACGAAAAAACTGGTTGACCGGTTTTTTCTGCAAAAACCGAAACCGGTTTTTTTAAATTCGATTATTCGAAGAAAACCGAAACCGGTTTTATCAAAAGGCCGGTTTTTTTAATACTCTTGTTATCATTATTTTTAAACTACACTTAGAATATTATGTAGTTTACTGTATGCAGTTTTATAAAAAAGTTTTCATTTCAATTAAAAATAAAGAAACATACATTTTTTTATACATTGCACAGTTGTAGAAAGCAGCCAAACCCCCATAACCTCTATATTTCTTTATCAAAATTTACAAAATTTGGGGCGTAGGTTTAAAATATAATATCTGAACTAGAGATGGGCACGTGAGCCATTTGTGACTCACGCACGATCACGAACCAAAAATTACAATCACGAACGAAGATTTTTTTATACTCACGCTCGATCACGAGAGTAATTTAAATTTTTGCACACGCTCACAAAAACAAACAAAATTCCTATATATAGTGGCTAGGAATTTTGTTGTAGTGCCAACCTATATATTTCTAAAGTCCTTGTAATCGACCACCTCCAGTTATTTTTTTTATTATTTGAAAGGTATATACCCCTATATTTTACACTTACAAAAGGATGAAAATCACGAAAAATATAAAAAGTTTTTGTATTTTTTTTAGTTTTGAAATAAAAGTGCATATTATTTTATTTATGGATGCACCGTTCTGCTCGACGATTATTTCATCTTGGTAGCATTGTTTTTTTCCAATATTTTAACATAAAGACGGCTAAAGCACCACTTGCTATTTCTAACTCTTCATCGGAACCATATTAACATTTCACTTTAAAAAGTTCTCCAGAAGACTTATAAATTAAAACCGATTCACATTTAATACAAATTTCAGTAATATAACGTCATTTACTCATCTTAGAACAAACATTATATGCCACTTCAGGCCTTCGCCACTACACTCAGAAAAAAGTTAGCAGAAAAATTTGTAAACGGTTTTCAATCCCAATTAACAACTTTTGTGCTGATTTTTAGTAAAAAAATTATAATATAGTAAATTTGTTTGCTATTTACATTTTACAAACTACAGAACTTTTACAGAATATTTACAAATTTTTGTTGCTAA